>JAJLUB010000006.1:92110-203433 GCA_030564085.1 Nakaseomyces uthaithaninus
GATGTAAAACTTACCCGGACTCAATGCATCCGGGTAAACTGAAATTCATGTGTCCGGGTAAATTGAAAGCATGTCCGGGTAAATCAAATATTTGTCCGGGTAAATATATAAACTTACCCGGATCCAAATTTGTACTTTTCTTTACGCCCACACACCACACCATTTCTCTCTTAGTATGCCGTCTCTGGCGCATATGGTGGTGCATTGTGCAGTTTACATACCCATTGGAGCAGAGTGATAGAGTTATAACCGCGGATGCCCGCCACAATGGCAACTCCGGGTGCGTGTGAGTTATTCCGACAAGACATATATTGTAGTGTAGGGTGGTGTGTTGTTGGCATGGCATGCAGCAGTGTGTGACGTATACCGTACCAACGGACAGACGCGAAACTAAAACTTAATGAGCGAATCCGCACGCGACGCGTCGCTTGACTATTGTCCTCCCAGGGCCTAGCACACATCTCTATATCATCGCTGGGGAGGTCTCGGCGGTTAACTCAATACTCTGCGCTATTGCAATTCGCTATTCTGTGTTTCGTGCAGCTCCTATTTTGGGATTTGTACCGCGCAATAGCTTATAGTTGGCGGATTCTCACAAAATCTGGTACTCCGCAAATCTGAGTTCCCGGTAGTAAACTACTCGTGACTGACACTCGCCATTTACTCAATTGCCTGTTGCAGAGCTGTATTTGCATCAGCACGACCCAATGGTAGAAGCTAAGGAGACGTACAAAGACCTGCTGATGGAGAAAGTCGAAGGCGGAGAGCACGGCGAGTACAGCAGGTTCAAGGAGTCAGTCGTGGGCGGCACAGACTTCCCTTACGAGGAAACCGCAGACACCGACTACACCGAGGACATAGGCAACGATGCCTTCAGGGAGGATGACCCGTCCGATGTCGACGACAACTTCTCCGACAACGATGTGTCCGACGATGTATTCGATGATTATCTGTCTGACGACCTGTCCGATGAGCTGTCTGACGATGACTACAGCACGAGCGAGTTCAACGACACCTTCATTGAGGACACATACGACGACGAACGAAGGTATAGTCTCATAACCACGCTGGTTCTCCTGTTCTGTGCGCTCACAGCAGTTTACCTCTCACTGTCGTACCTGCTCGCCGGCGGCACAGCGGTGTCTCCTGCGGGGTCAAGCCTCCAGAAGCAGATAAACCACCTGTACAGCGAACTCAACAACAAGGAACAGAGACATGTGAAAGAACTCGACAAAACAGTGAAGGTCGTGATCTCGCAGTTCGAGAAGAACGTGAAGAAAATTCTGCCGAAGAACCTGCGGACTTTGCAGTCGCAGGTCGAGGCGCTCAACGACAGAGTCAACCGCATGCTATCGTCCTCCAACTATGTGGGGACCCCCAGCACACTAACACTCGAAAACATCACCGGGTGGCAAGATGAACTGCTGATACAGCTCAACAAATCGCTACCGAAGGAGGTCCCTGTTGTCGTAAACAACTCTTCGGCCATGCTGGTCATCCCGGAGTTGCATAACTACATCTCAGAGATCTTGCAACAGGTCGTGAGGACATCGGAGCCCTTCGTAGCAAATAGTACCTTGGGCTACGACTTGAACAATTATGTCAAGGAGATCTTGACTAATGAACTGCAATATGTGCAAAGAGATTACTTCATTCAAGAACTGAACCGCCACCTACAACTGAACAAGCACGAAATTCTACAGGAGGTTTTGTCTAAAGTGGAGGAAGCCAAGAAACATAACTCAGGGAAATCGATAGATGGCTCATTACCAGAACAGTACAGCAGCATAATCCTTACAAAAATGGTCCATGATATTTACAACTCTAACCAATACAGGTGGGAAGACGATCTGGACTTTTCTACCGCTGCACAAGGAGCTAGACTAGTCAAACATTTGACTTCATCAACGTACAATTACAAGAACGGCAATATTGTCACACCATTGGAACTTCTTACCGACTCATCAATCAGCAGAGGATCAACTTACTGGCAGTGCAACAAACGTGCAGATTGCTCCTGGACCATCAGATTCAACGAGCCTATTTACCTGACCCGACTGTCCTACTTGCACGGCAGATTTACGAACAATTTACATATGATGACCTCAGCGCCGAAGTCAATTAGCATCTATATAAAACTGGCTAACAACAATGAGGCGGGATTGGAGCAAAAACTATTAGAAGCATCAAAGGCAAGCGGCAATAGAAAGATAACGTTTTCTCAGGACAGGAGCTACGTGCTTGTTTCTACCTATAAATATGATCTGTTGGACAAAAAAGTAAGGCAGAATTTCCCTCTCCCCGCTTGGTTCATTCAAATAAAACCTCTTATCAGGTCCATTGCATTTGTTATAGATGACAACTACGGCAACAAAGAATACACATCATTAAGAAAGTTTATCATTAATGGGGTTACCAAGAGTGATCTTAGCATCATTGAGAATAACGAGTATCCCATAATAAAGAACTTCATCCCGGATTATAGCGAACAGCAGAGCTCCACGGTTCGAAGTCTACATAGTCACATTGGAAATTACAAAGAGGTGCCGTCTTTTGGTCAAGATGAGCTAGACATATGATTCATTGAAGCCTCCACAATTAGAATACCCTGGCACAATGCGCCTCCTTTCTATGTTGCGACCAAAAGAAAAACAGTCAACCTAACCCATAATAACCATTACGCGTCCTGGTGGCTCTGTTAATTTAAACTATTCGATGTGAAAAAAAACGTCATTGTGAAATGAAATTATCCAGACAATAGCACATTTTTTCGTCTCCAAAACCCCCCTATGTGAGTAGGTACAAGAGAAAAGCCTTTCAAACTCTAAAAACTGGTCCTTACCCAGACAAGTCGCGGCACCACGAGTAGACAAATGCAAGCGTTGTACTTGTCTAACTGCAAGTGGGATCCCCTCCTGTACAGATTTGCGCACTTTCCATTTTCTTTTAAGAAAGTCCTTTTTCTCTGAGCATTGGAATGGAGTTTGTTCGCAATTTACTCCGCATCACTACGAAGACGTCCTCCTTGTCGTAGGCTTTGCGTATATTTTTTTTGGCAGTTATCCATACTTCTCCTTGGTGATCAGAGCGAAAGGGTGGGGCAGAGGGGGGGCAATTAATTTTTACGTCTTCGATTTTCCACACCCCCTCCCCCCCCAAACTGTGTGTGTGTGTGAATTGTCTTGTTTTGCACTTTCCAGTTACAGCAAACGAGGGCTTAGGAAGTCTTTCGTTCACGAGCTGCACTCCAGTGCTGTTAATGGGCGCAGTGCTGCCAAAAAGATATTGGCGTGGTAAGAAAAATTTAGCTGCATTTCTACAGACAGTCGTCGTAGAGCCAGCCGGAAGAGGGAAAGGGAGACTGAACTGAACTCGTTGAAGAGGGCAAAGAGAAGGACTTTTCTTCATCTGCCGGATTGGAAGTCAAATTTGGGCTATAATCTCTAGGAGTGCGGTCGGAAAAAGCTGAGGTTTATAACTATCCTGCTGATACTGCGAACCTGACAAAAAACTATCTTTCGGTGAAGCTAGGTCTGGCAGTAGACCTTTAAATTTGCTTAGTTTATGCCAAAATAGCTGAACAAGTTAAGAAAAGATATTTTCTCCGTGATTGCAAAACAGAAGGGATCAACTGAACACACCCGGTTCGAGGTCTAACAATACGTCAAGATTTAGCTTTTAAATCCTGCACTCAATATTGGCATCGCTACTCCTGTGACTGATCTGTCTATCGCACACATTCGTTTTGGAAAGTTGTACTTGACTTGTTGCGGAAAGTACTAGTGAAGGTTTCGTTTCAGAAAAAGTGTTCATATAGTTCCTCAGCATGAAGTTTTCGCTAAATTCATTCAAAAAGCAGTCGGCATCTAGTACTGATCTCTCCTCTCCTTCACCACCCGATGAGATATCTGCCCAAGGTCCGCCTTCGAGGAAGTTGAGCGAAAGGCTGAGTTTCCCTTCAACAAGTGAGCTCAGCAGCCAACTCAAGAATAGAAGAAAGAGCTCACATCACCAAATGGAATTAGATTTCATGAAAATTCCCCCAAAGGCTATGGAAGCATTAAAGCCCCTCACAGCACTGTTGGCAAGCCAGGAAGTTAAGAGGTATTTCTACTGGGAATTCAGTCCTGAAATCCAAGACCAATGGTACGTTATTACTAGCGATTCAACCGAAAGTGTGGCAAGTATTGAGATAAAGGGGACATCTTTCATTATAGAAACTCAAGAATCATCTAGAGTTCTTGATGTTGACCTAACCGGCGGTGTTACACTACGTGTCGAATCTGCTGGCGACGAAACTCAGCTAGTATTCAATGACGGTGAAGTAACCCTATCGACCAGTTCGGAACACAATATAAACGTTCTTTATAGAACTGCTCTCCTTTCTATTTTCGAGAGATTTTCTATTTTGAAAGCTTTAACTGGTGCACTCATTGCCCAGATAGGTTTGAGAATGTCTGACATCAACTTGGTTCTGAATTCACATTTTAGTTTCAAAGACTGGTGTGATGTGTATTTAGAGGAGCAAGGTGGCTGGGTGCGTTTATGGTGCCATGTTGATGGTGTCGAGAAGAAAAATAAACCAGCGCCTCAACCAAATGGTATGGAGAAGAAGAAGAGTGGGTTGTTCAGTAAAAACAATAGTACCGATGATGGCTCTAAACCATCTAAGCCCAGTAAAAAAGGTGGGTACAAGATCAAATTTTATAAGGACAATAAGTCAGTCAACTCAAAGAACATGGTCTGCTTTATTTCTTCTGAGAGTAATGAGATCGAAGATCTATTTTTCTACGGTACTAACGAGAACAATCCACTAGGTCAAAATGATAGTGGTGAATCTTTCCTAGACAACAACCTGAACATGATCAAGATAATTGGTGAAGTCAGTTTTTCTAACACAATTGGTTCACCTGATCCCAACTCTCAAGGTAGTGTCTCGAAGAGTGGTAGCTCAGGCTTCCTGAATGGTCAGCTAAGAAATCTCTCAAAATCCAGTCGTAATTTAAGTGTAAGCAGCGGTGCCAGTTCTAGCGAAGATGGCCAACAGTTGACATCTCCAAAGACTAGAGGCACATTCTTTTCTTCACCTAAGCTGGGTGGTCCAGGCAGTCCAATCATGGGCCACAAGAGATCGACCTCTGTTGCATCGAAGAAGTCCACCAAGTCTATTCCACAGAACTTCACCAGCGCTAAGAGATCCTTGCTTATAAGACCTGTGGAGCACGAAGGTGTCAAGCAACTTGAGACTTTGATCAGATTTATCGTTCCACTGATGGATTGCTTAGGAAAGTATGGCCGTCCCCAACATTTTATCACGAGCAAAACAGACCCAGCGTCTCTAATGTTTGGCCTACCAAGATTGCCTATCGTCGATTACTTCGCAAGGAAAGAAACAAAAGAACTACTTCAGAATGGTCCCTTGGACAAATCACTCCAGCTGGAGAGTGATACCGCTACGGTAGCCATGAAATGGTTGACTGGCCAGCTAAGCCAGTACGGACGCAAAGTTCCTGACAGGGACACCAAGCTAGAATTCACCAAGATCACAGACATCTACCCTACCGTGACGATACAATCAAGAGTGGCTTCTCGTGCCAGAACGAACATCGACGACGAGATACAGCCACAGACCTCCCAGTTCCAACCTCAAGTCTCGGCGCAAACCCAGTATCAAACACAGGAACCCGTACACGAACAGTTTCAACGCCAGGGAGGGCAACCCATGGACAACCCGTACAGCGACGCACTCGACGATACTTACAACGGCTACACCCAACCTTCTCAAGACCCCATGCAGGCTGAGGCAGAGCAGTTGCAGGCAGGCATGGACATGGGCTTCGATATGGACATGGCAATGATCACAGACAGCATCAGAAACACTAACGTCGAGGAGTACAGGTGAGAGAAACGCTCTCCAACTCTCTCCTGTTGTAACATCTACACCACGCAAGCAAACCCAGATGCATATCATATAAATATATGTATATAACTATAAGCATACACACACTCTTGTTACCCCCCCTCCTCTTCCTTCCGTTGCTGAAGGATACACATCTCTGCGCACGCTAGTGCAATCGAGACAGCTCCACCGTGCACCAACGTGGGTCATAAGAGTGTAGTGACGCACTGACAACTCCAGTAACCGCTAGTATGACTGCAGAAGCGCCATTTGAAGGACCGCGTATAGCCCAGCAAATATAATATCACAAAATACGACTATATAAAATTTTTTTGGGCCTCGCTGCGTGCGGGCCTCGCCAAAAGCGCCAACTTTTGCTAGAGCGGGCACTCACATACATAAGAGAAGCTCTGTGTGTGGCGCAAGTAGTATTTGAAATTGGAGGCTTTCTGGTGAGCTGAGCAGCTAAAACGGCGATACTGATTGAATAACGTGTCATGCAGGCACCTGTGGTTTTTATGAATGCCTCTCAGGAGCGGACAATTGGCCGCCAGGCGCAGATTTCCAACATTACTGCTGCGAAGGCCGTGGCTGATGTGATCCGGACCTGTCTGGGGCCTAAGGCGATGTTGAAGATGCTGCTGGACCCCATGGGAGGGCTCACGGTTACTAATGACGGGCATGCAATCCTCAGGGAGATCGATGTTGCGCACCCCGCAGCTAAGTCCATGATTGAATTGTCCAGAACCCAGGACGAGGAGGTTGGCGATGGTACTACTTCTGTTATTATTCTTGCTGGTGAAATTCTGGCTCAATGTGCTCCGTACTTGATTGAGAAGAACATCCATCCTGTTATCATCATTCAGGCGCTGAAGAAGGCGTTGGTCGATGCATTGGAGGTTATCAGAGACGTGAGCAAACCTGTTGACATAGAGAACGACTCTGCAATGCGCAAGCTAATTCAGGCGTCTATTGGGACCAAGTACGTTAACCATTGGTCTGAGAAGATGTGCGAACTGGCGTTGAAGGCTGTCAGAACAGTTAGGGTAGACCTCGGTGTCCAGGCTTCAGCCACTGAAGGTGATAACTCCAACAGGTACGAAATTGATACGAAGAGATATGTTAGAGTTGAGAAGATCCCAGGTGGCGATGTCATGGAATCTAGAGTGTTGAATGGTGTTCTTTTGAACAAAGATGTGGTCCATCCAAAGATGTCAAGGAGAATAGAAAACCCACGTGTTGTCCTATTGGATTGTCCACTGGAATACAAAAAAGGTGAGTCCCAGACCAACATTGAAATTCAGAACGAGGAGGACTGGAACAGAATCCTGCAAATCGAAGAAGAGCAAGTACAGCTAATGTGTGAACAGATTCTTGCTGTGAAGCCCAACTTAGTCATCACAGAGAAGGGTGTATCTGACTTGGCTCAGCATTTCTTGTTGAAGGGTGGCTGTAGTGTTTTGAGAAGAGTCAAGAAAACTGACAATAACAGAATCTCCCGTGTTACTGGTGCTACAATAGTAAACCGTGTCGAGGATTTGAAGGAGAGCGATGTTGGTACGGACTGTGGCATCTTCAAGGTTGAGCTGATAGGTGACGAATACTTTACATTTTTGGATGAGGCCAAAAATCCAAAGGCTTGTACTATTATGCTGCGTGGCGGTTCCAAAGATATTCTTAACGAAGTTGATCGTAACTTACAAGATGCTATGGCTGTTGCTCGTAACGTGATGCTGTCACCTTCTCTATCGCCAGGTGGCGGTGCTACCGAAATGGCAGTTTCTGTGAAGTTGGCAGAAAAGGCCAAACAACTAGAAGGTATTCAACAATGGCCATATCAAGCTGTTGCAGATGCCATGGAATGTATTCCAAGAACTCTAATACAAAATGCCGGTGGTAATCCAATTAGAATACTATCCCAGCTAAGGGCCAAACATGCGCAAGGCAACTACACTACCGGTATAGATGGTGACACAGGCAAAATTGTGGACATGGTTGAGTATGGTATCTGGGAACCAGAAGTTATCAAGCAGCAAAGTATCAAAACAGCAATTGAGAGTGCCTGCCTGCTGTTAAGAGTGGATGACATTGTTAGCGGTGTCAGAACCCAACAAGAACAATAAATGATAGAAGAATATAATTATTAATTAGCTATTATGTAACTCTGAATATTTTTGCATCTACGTTTCCCCTATTCTATAGCCTGTATATTAGATGATTTTATTAAGATGTAGACGATAAAAATATTCTGAATAGTTTGCCATATTTCTGTACCAGAAATTAATATAACAAAGAAAAGAGAAACACGACCCAACCTACGTATAATCAACTTGATAATACAAAGTTACTACTCGTTTATGCTTTATTTGAAAATTTGGCTTTTTTTACTGTGGGATTGTCTGGTGGTAATGGGTGCTTTTTTCCAGTACTTTTCATCTTCTTTCTTTGATATGTTAGAGCTAGTATTTCTTCATGACATCTTTCTTTGTTAGAAGCATCTAACAGTAGTAAATCAAAATTACAATCTACAGTTTCGTTTTTTTTGCCTGGTATTCTAATAACTTTGTATTTTGGCGCTGCTCTCCCCAGTTTATCTTCAAAAATAGAAATTTTTTTATTTCGACTTGGTGGAAGAACTTGTAATGGCTGGGGTACATCATAATTACAGGTTTCAATACTTTTTACTAGTAAATCATTTTCCTTATGCCTAGTCCTTAGATCTTCAAAAACTTTCCAACTATGGAAGAAAATCGGACTATCATTGTTATCATCACCATCTGAGGTGTCATGATATATCAAACTACTGGTAGCATGATTTTGTGTCGCCTCACTCACCTCTTTTCGTTTCTTCATAAGTACAGACCTTTTACTACCAAGTATTAAGCTCTCAGCGTCGGAGATCAGATTATCTGCATCTGCCAAGCTCTCGAAGTTACTGATAGTTTCCAGAAGTCTCTTTTTTCTTTGAACGAGATTATCAATAGGTTCAGCACATTCGGTTATCCCTAGTTCCAAAAGTGCCACGGCATACTGTTTCTGATTAAGCTCCAATAACAACCCACTCAACTCTTCGTATAATATTGCTGATTTATTACCAATTTTATTTCTGAGCATGAAGAAGAATATATCTCTGCAATCTGATTTGTATTTCATGCTAAATAATTCCATATACCATAGCCATAATTTGATATATCTAGGATCATTTTGATACATTTCCATATCTTTTATTCGGATGATACATTCTTCAAGAATCGAAAGCATGCCACTTTGCTTTGAGGAGCCACCTTGTGGAAAGGCGTGATTGATCCAATCGATGTATTCCAGATATAGAATCAATGGATCGTCATGCAGTTCAAATTGAGTCAATATTTTGGTTGCGTGATAGGCTCTCTGCCTCTGTATCTCCTTGTGATCTAATTTCAGAGCATATGAAAGTTGATGAGCTGATCTTCCTTCTCTAATAGGAACAATATTCTCTTTCTGCTTTTCCAAATCATCAAATTGGGTAATTTTCTGGCCTTTACTCATTGTATTGGGATTATTAGTTCTGTGCCAGTTGTGTTATCCTCCTTAGCAGTCATTCTTCATGCCGGGGCTTTTTTAACTAAGAGCGATGAAGCAGATCGCATGGTCATCAAAATATTAATTGAGCAAGAAGGAGATACATAAGTACATCAAATTAAGTTTCAGAATATAGATTTTATATATATAGGCAAAGCAAATAGCAAAAATTGTCCTTAGATTGCATTACAATAGAAAGAAAATAGCATGGATGCAATCAGGCAAACACAAATCATAGGTGGTCCGATCTTGTCCTCGTAATCAACGGCCCACTTTTCCCTGATGTATACCACTCTTATATTGTAAGTGATATATGTGTAAACAATAGTAATTAATGCTGTTAAGAAAAATCCAATAGATGCAATGGTAGTGGTTTTTGTTCCATAGTTTAACAGAGTAGTCGATATACCAGCCAAAAGAATTGCCACAGACATCCAGGACAGGAATGTTCTCTCGGTTGCAAAAAATACTTTGGGTTCTACACGTACCGGAACACAAATAGTTTTCCCAGGAGGTGCCTTTATTTGGGTGTCAAAAACTGTGCCCTTAGGTATTTTAGAAATTCTGTCACCGTGGAAGTAATGATCTAGTGATGAGAGTATTTCATAATAAGTTTTAGAGATAGCATTACCAGCCTGGTCAATCTTCCGACGATAATGATCATGATTAGGTGATCTCCCGTCCGCATCAGGACGAGGCTCTTGAGGAACAGATCCATAACCAACCATCTCTTCATTGTCCAAATTGTTTCCCGGGGTATTGTTGTTCATTGCCTCTACCAAAGCTGCATCATCCTCATCATCTTCGTCATAGTCATCTTCATCATCTTGCCCGGGTCTAGTAATATTGATATGAGATGGAAGGGCAGGTTTGCGAATGTCAACATCCATCTGCGGAAGCCAGAAAGGAATCGATTCTACCCTATCATTAAGAAGTGTTGCAACACCATGTATGAATTTGGAAAACTTTGGAACTGGTTCGACTAAATGTGAGCCAACTAATTCACGAACCCATTCAGGTGGTTCTTGTCCTAGTTGAGTCTGTAGCTTGACCTCTAGGACAGCATGTGGAAATCTGCAAATGTCCTTGTCATCCACTTGCTTGAACGGCCAATCAACACCTATGTCTGTTCTTCTCCAGTTTCCGTTTGTTCTGTCGACACCATCAAAGTTATCCTCTCTTACCATTGTCAACTCAGTATCTAAGGAGATTCTTACCCTTGCGTCACCAGGTAATTGAAAAGCTGTTCTATTATAAAATGATCTAACAACTGGTCTGAGTTTTTTCTTCAGCATGAAATACTGAACTTCTGTGGCGAGTGCCTCTAATGACTCGATTTCTTTGATCGACTTTTTGCCCTCCTTTCTCATTTTCGCGAAAGCCTGTTCCACAGTGTATTGTCCTTTCAGAAAACTATTTACATACTTCTCTTTCAATGCAAATCTGGCTTTCACAGATTTCTCACCCGTCCAATCTTCTCTATGAGTCTTTCTCTCTACAAAAATTGTATCGGAGGCCATACCACCATACCATCTCAGTCTATGTGCTTCGGCACCCTCGTCTTTCCTCAAACGTCCGTAGTATAAGTCCAAATTCTCGTTATCGTAGTAGATGGATGTAATAGCCGAATCTTCCTTTTCAAATTCCTTGTTCGTGTTGAAGACAAGCACAGGCAGATGCTTCAGGATGATAAGCTTCAATTCTGTGATATTGTCCGGGTGCACCCAGTATTTTGTTGTTTGTCTGACGAAGTTCTGCTGCTTTCCACCGGCCGATGAGTCACCCTTGATTGGCTGCCCAGAGGTCCTTACGAAGTCGTACATCTGAGATATCTTAACCACCAACTCGTCATAATTCTCCTTGAAGAATGGCTTGTCATCCAGCCTGACTTGGAACACAGGCTTCAAAATAAAACCCGTCTTCTTGTCGTGCTTCTTGATGATTTTCTGGAAACCGGTGTAGTTCAGCCTGGAGAACTTCGCCAAGTCATGCACATCGGCAATGATATCGCTCAGCTCCTCCTCCAGGATTTCAAAGTCCAACTCCGAAGGCGGGTTGTTCGAGTCCAGCTGTCTCACAGTCCGCCCTATCTGCTCCTGCACCTCCTTCACACGCCGGCTCACCTCGCTCTGCTTCACCCTGCAGAAACTATACACTTTATCCAGCTCAGTCTCCAGAGACTCCAGAAAGCTGACTTCCAGCTCCTGGTTCCACGTCCCGTCGTGCGAGCTCAAAGCAGCCTCCAGGTCGTTCTTCAGATCATCGTACGCAATGTAGTAGTAGCTGTACTGACGGATCAGAGACCGCTGCAAATGCTCCCCGAACTTCATTTCCCAATCTTCTCTCCTGTCGGGACGGCTCCAAATAAGGGACACCTTCTCACCAAAGATCGAATAGCACTGCAACGAACCTCTAAATAACCTGATAACCGTCCCGACAGCACATCTAATCGGTGATTGTGATTGGGAAGGTGCCTTTCCCAACCGCAATTGCACCAGCACAGTTTGCTCACTGAGACCCACAACCCTTCACCAATGTCAGGCCCACGGGGGGTAGGAGTCGTGGTGTTGTTGTACGGGGTAGCACTTGACATTAGTATACAATGATACACACGTGATCTCTTCTGCGATGATGCACGCCCACTCTATATATCGGTACATAATAGAGCCTATTGCTGGGTGGTGGTGGGAAAACTGGGAGCTGTGTGGATGTGATATCATATGAACTCGGCGACAATGGCGAGGATTTTCTCTATCTGCTCTTCGGTGAAGCGCGTGTCGCACTCCTCGACGATGGAGTACAGGTGCACCACCTGCACGGGCATCTGGTTCACGATCTGGAGCTTCTCAGCCTGGAACAGCTGGAACTCGTTGAGCCTGCGCACGAGGTCGGTGAACCTGGCGTCGTTGAGGCCGCACAGCGGCGCAGCCGCGCGCGGGGCCTCGTCCTCCTCCGGCGGGGTGTACTTGCTCTGCTTCAGGTACGCGAGCGTGTCCCGCGTGATCGCCTGCAGCGGCGGGTTGTTGTACGGTCTCTGCTTCTTCTTGCCTTCCGCGAGCGCCGCCTCGTCCCACTTGTACTGCCTCTCCATCTTCGACAGGTGCTGCAGCACCTCGTAGTCCGACAGGAACGCGTCCCTCACCTCCAGCACCTTCATACTGCTTCTGTGTCTATTACACTTTCGCCGTCCACCTTTTCTTCACCTTTTCAGATAGCAAATACACAAGTGATAACAACGCCCCCCGGCATACAACTGCTTGGCCCTCATATACCCCCCCCCCATCAGCGCTGCCCCAGCTCATCGGCAATTCGCCCTTCGGTGAAAATTGTTTGTTATTTGGGACGGTCGGCACGTGTAGTTGCACGTGTCCATCAATATATACGAGTTTCCACAATCACGTGTTTAATAACATCATGTGACGTTATCTACCAATCTACGACAACGCCATGTGATTTAATATTCCGGGTAATGTTTGAAAAATTTTTGTGCTGCATCTTTTTCTTGATCTGTGCGGGTCTGTCTGTGCGACGGTGTGTGCTGTGTGCTGTGTCTGCAATGCCAAAGCTCGATGAGCTGCCTATTTCAAATGTGGTGATTGCATATCATTGAAACGACTAGTGCTCCTGTCGCGGGTATTTGCTTCCCTTTCTTTATATTTTGCTTGTCCAGGAGACAGCTCTTTGTTCTACGTTGCAATTCCACAACAGTCCTTCCACCGCCCTTCTGCAACTCTGCAATTCTACAACTCTGCAACTCTGCAATTCTACAACTCTGCAACTCTACAATTGGTTTGCTAATACCCTGTAATGACGACTAAAGGCGGACTGCGAAGGTGGACCGTCGGGTTGTTCCTGCTGGGAGTGGTGATCGTGCTGTGGGTGCTCTCCTCGTTCCTCATAAACCTGATCTTCGAGGACGGCACCTACAGGAAACCCTTCTTCATCACGTACCTGAACACCGCGTCCTTCATCTTCTACCTCCTCCCCACCTTCAACAACATCATGCGCAACTACTGGAACACTGGTAGACCCTTCATCCACGAGGAACTGCTCGTCGAGGAGGAGGCGGACGACACGATGGCGAACCTGCGCAGCGCCCCAGAAAACACGCTGCTCGGCCGCCGCACCAGCATAGAAGAGGCCACCAACCCGCTCATAGAGGCCCGCAACATATGCCGCGACGCCCAGCTCGACCGCCTCTCCCTCCCGGAGACCATCCGGCTCAGCGCAGAGTTCTGCATCCTGTGGTTCGCCGCGAACTTCGTCACGAACGCATCGCTCGGGTATACCTCCGTGGCCTCGCAGACCATCCTCTCCTCCACCTCCTCCTTCTTCACGCTGTTCATCGGCGCGCTGTTCAAGGTGGAGACCGTCGACCGCGTCAAGGTCATCGGCTCGCTGATATCCTTCGTCGGCATCATGCTGGTGACGAAGTCCGACGTGCACATACCGCAGAACGCGCACATGCCGCACGGACACTCCGTACACCACCCGCCCAGGGACAGGACGCTCGAGATATTCTTCGGGAACATGCTGGCGTTGAGCGGCGCGCTCTTCTACGGGCTGTACAGCACGCTGCTGAAGCGGAAAGTGAAGGACGAAAGCCGCATCAACATGAAGATATTCTTCGGCTTCGTGGGCCTGTTCACGTTGGCGTTCCTGTGGCCTACCCTCATCATCTTTGACAGGTGCGGGTGGGAGACCTTCGTCATCCCCACCGACCCGCTGGTCATAGCCATCATCCTCGTGAACTGCCTCATTACGTTCATCAGCGACTACTGCTGGGCCGCCGCGATGCTGCTCACCAGCCCGCTCACTGTGACTCTCGGCCTGAGCATCACAATCCCGCTGGCGATGTTTGGTGACTTCATGTTCAGACACAAAACCGTCCCATTCTTATATTTCTGCGGAGCCATCCTGATACTGGGCTCCTTCTTCATCATCAACAGGAACTCTTCAGAGAAAGAGGAGAACGATACCTAGATAATGTCCACACAGCAAAATGCAAACAGAAAATCGCTGGAAAATTCATCTCCATCTCGCGGAGATCTCCTTACGACAATATACCCACTTTCACGGATTTCACGAACTATCTCTTAAATTCTAATATTTATTCCATGGCTTCGGGAGGATAGAGTTGATGTTTTATCTTCATACTTTTGGTGCACTTTTTATATTTCATTTCTTATTTTTTTTTTTATGGATTTTTCTACTCATATAGTACAAGCATTGGGATTTTCAATTCCCTCAGTGCCCTCTATAATATTCATTGCATATTTTTGATATTTTGTATTATTGTTTATGTGAGAGCCCTTTGCATTTCTTTTGCGAAGGTTTACTCGTGTCACTCTATTGCTCAGCGATGTTCGGTTCTAAAATTAGATGAAATTCGCAAGCTTTGTATTGAACTACATATCTCTGCAAATATTTGAGACATATTTGGGAACACAAAGAAAGCTGGAGTTGAACTATCCAATTGGTTATCTATAATGGTTTTTCTTACATGCTAATACAAATTTTCCGGTTCGTTCTACCTACATACTAGTAATAAGACATCAGTAGTAAAATTGATAATCAGGGAACTTGATTCTGAAGCAACTGATGTAGTAGGAAAATAAAAAGAAAAGCACAGAGCTAACAAATAGAGATCCCACGACCCTGGCGTTATCGTTCCCCTTGACGATATTTTCCCAGAATACCAGAAGCACAACACATGCACCCATCGCTACGTACATCACGGAGACAGACACAATTTCAATACCAAATTGCCAGCCCATCCCGCCGCTAAAATACATGATCCTGCCTTTATCATCCTTCGCTATAAAGGGTATACCGTTGATTTGTGTGAATTTGTAACCTGTTATACTGGGTAAGAGGATTCCGAATGCCAGGACTAAGCCAAAAAATAAACCCTTATTAGAAATTCTTGGAAGAATCATCTTCTTGAACAAGACAAACAATGCAGTACAAATTACGAAATAGGTGAGAAATTCCTGTACGTCAAATTCTTCCGCTATCTCGATCTGCACACCAAATGTTTTCCCCAAGAAATCACCAAAATGCAGTGGATTCTCGACCTCGCTGTCAATCATTTGATATTGGTAAAATTTAGAGTCCTTCCAGCTGAACTCCTCTCCAACATTTTTGGGCTCGTACACAACAGTATGCGGCACATTTTTCAGCATCAAGTCTCTTATCAATTGCTTTGTTTCGTAGACATCACTGATCATGAACAAGACTTTGAGGTCAGGATGCTGTTCATGGAAAAGCTTAACTACTGTCTTGTATGTTTCTTCGAATTGCAGACAAATGCCACACTTAGGGTTGCCGGATTCATCCAGAGAACGCATTGTAATAAACAAAACGTTGTGATACCCATCTAAACCAGTTGACATCTCCGCGTAGTTTCCATCATTGACCTCAATGATCCCATCTTCATTTTGGGCATCTAGAAAGTCTTGAAGCTCAGCCGCAGCACAGAGCCGCACTATGAGCAAGAGAAGCGTGAACACCGATTGCAGCAACAGCATTCAATGAAATAGCAATTGTGAATTGTTGTGTAGCTGCCTATCACAGATGAAAGCCTGAGCAGCCCTTATCGCGTAGCAACCAAGACGTTTTGTATGACTACAGCTTGTTAATTATCAACAGAAACACTAAGAAGTGACATAAGGCATCAGTCACGTGTTGCAATATTTACCAGGTGTCTAGTGGTATGAAAGCCCACTATTTAACATGCCTATTAATGTGATTTGACAACTGATAAACAGTATTTGCACATGCCACATATTTGTTAGGGTAGATATATATGGGATGTCTGAGTATGTACATTTCGAGCCCTGAGGAACCGTGTCATATTTACATGTGGAAAAAGTGGATTGTTACAGACGATAAACTTCAGTAAATCGATTTTTTCAGATGATAAACTCTTCATTGGTTTTCATGGTCGCGACCATTTTAATGGCACTGCTAGGGTCGTCTTTGTTCATCACAAACAACCCTTGCAACTGTGCTGTGCTAACTGTAGAGCCCATGTTATCTACTGCCTCGACAAACTCGCGGCATAACTTATGCTCGCCAGGGTAGAACTTCAAAAACATCTTCTCTACCTGGTACGAAGTTGCGTTGCCAATATATACTTTGTAGTCGATTCTACCGGGTCTCATGATTGCCTTGTCTAATTTTTCAGGGTGGTTAGTGGTCATAAAAGTAATTGTTTCCTCACTTGATGTCACGCCGTCCAACGCATTCAGGAGTCCACTGAATGTGACAGCGGAGTGGAATCCTTGTTCCCCGGTTTGTTCTCTTTTATTGAAGGCTGCGTCGATGTCTTCTAACAGCAGTATACTTCTCTCCGGCATGTTGTTCATTAGATGGTTCAGTCTATCATCAGTCAGATTGTTTTCAGAGAGGTTTAAAATGCAAATATTGTAGTCCAGCTCACCTGCAAGAGCTTGTATAAAACTAGTTTTCCCTGATCCGGGTGGACCATAAAGTAAGTATCCTCTTCTATACGGAATACCCCTGTCTGAATACCATTTACCATTGTTCATAAAATCGTGCACGTCATCCAGAATATCCTCCTTAATTCCTTTGTCAAGAACAACAGATGGAAGCAGCCTTTTGGCCTTTGGTTGCCCAAATTTCCTCCACTCAGGACCAAATGAAGTATAGATGACTGTTTTCCCCGCGTTGGTCTTCAATGCAATGTCTTTCGCTTCATTTAGTATCTCGTTGAAAAGGTGTCTATCCCGGTATAGTGTGGTTAACGTCACGGTCTCGAACGGAGATCCGTTTGCAATGTCCACCATTTTAGCAGACCGTTCACGTTTGATCAGTATGAAAGCACCCTTGTATCTAATCCAATGGTTCCCTGGGCCTGGTACCAAACTGAATTTGGTACTCACGGAGCCATTATCATGCTGTAGATAGCTAGTTCGTACGGACAGGTGCTTTGATATTCTTTGTGGGTGCCTAGACATCCATGATAAAAACCACGAATACGACTTGTCCCTGGATTGTATCTCCAAATCTATAATCATTTGTCTATACAGCAATCGACTAGCCTTCACCATACCAGACTTGGCAAGTGCCAGACCAGTACCCAGTAGCATGAGCCCACCACCGGCTGCAAAATAAGGATTATTCTGCATGGCACTGTCGATCAGCTGCCGCAACTGACCTTTCTCCCCCACTTCCACGATCGGTACATTCTCGGTGACAGCGCTACTCACACTAGAACCATCGTCCATTTCTCAATTCCGCTCCTGAGGTCTTAGTTATTGCTTCTACTTACTACTTCCCAAATGTTGTCACCTTATAGTTGCCTGAAGTCATCGAGCAGGCCTTTTTTTCGTTTACAAGGCATTAATTGCTTAACTATGTAACGATGGTCCAGTCCAGTGATAAAGGAACGAAAAGCTATAGAAGAACCTAAGCTGCGCAATCTATTAGATACTTATTGGGTTAATGGTGGCACTTGGATTGAGTCTGAGAGCTCATTGCAGTAGGAAAGTTGGAATTCGGTTGCTTAGTCATGCACCAGCACAGAGTCAGCGAAAGTCGGTATCCATAGTGGGATCAGGACCTTCTGGTTTCTATACAGCTTACCACCTACTATCTAAGGCAACGGTGCCTTTACATGTAACGATATGGGAGCGGCTGCCTGTGCCCTTCGGCCTGAGCAGATACGGGGTGGCTCCTGACCACCCTGAGGTTAAGAATTGCGAGGACACGTTTACGCAGTGCGCTGAGAGGTACCAATCGGGAGACAAGTCTGATGAGAACCCATTGGGACACAAGTTTGATTTCATTGGAGGCATCACTATTGGGAAAGACGTCAGTCTTAGACATCTGAAAGAGTCCCAGGACGCTGTGGTGTTGAGTTACGGCTGTGGAGGAGATAAAAGGCTTGGCATAACCGGAGAGGATGACACCGGCGGTGTGTTGACGAGCCGTGAGTTTGTAAGTTGGTACAATGGCCATCCCGACCTGCAAAGTGACCACCGTATAATGGACATTGATTGGTCACGTGTAAGAAATGTTGGTATTATTGGAAATGGTAATGTTGCATTGGATATTACCAGGGTGTTGCTGAGTAACCAAGTGAGTGAGATCTGGTCAGCCACAGATATCTCACCGCGTGCTCTGGAAGTGTTGAAGCAAGCACCCATAGAGAACGTGAAGATCATCGCGAGAAGAGATTTCATACACTCGAAATTTACTAACAAAGAGTTCAGGGAGCTATGGGAGCTGGAAAAGTACGGCATACAGGGTAAAATTGATAAGTCGTATTTTTCAAATACGATGTTTGACTTCGCTGCCAATAAGGAAAACCCTCTGTATGACAGAGCGTTCAAGAGAAGAGTGGAGATGTGCGACGAATATCTGAAACCGTATGACCAAAGAACCAAAAAAAACTATAAAAAACAGGTGCCGGCACCATCCATTGGTAAGTTCTGGGAACTTGATTATCTCAAGTCCCCGCTGCAGATAAACAAAGACTCCACGGGTGGATTGCAATCACTGACCCTGGCGGTAAACCATATCACGGATGACAACAAAGTTGTGCCTACAGACGAAAGGGTAACGTACGACCTAGACGTTCTCATAACCTCGCTGGGATACGGCGGTCTGCCTCTTGATGAGTTTAAGGCCATGGACGTTGCGTTCCATGGTTCGCGCGGTCACGTCGTGAACCGTAACGGTGTCGTGCTGAACACCAACGGGCAGCAGATCCCTGCACTCTACGCCACCGGCTGGATTCGCAAGGGGAGCCAAGGTGTCATCGCCAGCACCATGATGGACGCGTTTGAGGTTGGTGACCAGGTCCTGCAGGACTTACAACACTCAGGAACGAGCACAGGACCACAGCCGGACACGTTACAACTCGTCAAAAACAAGAAACACACCACCTGGGCGGACTGGCAGAGAATCAACCAGCACGAGCGCTCCGTGGGCAAGCTCCACGGCAAGCCCAGGGAGAAGATAACCGAGATAGAGCAGATGTACGCAGTGCTGGACGAGTGAGGAGTGCTATGGAGCACATTCCTTCGCGTCTACCGCACCTCCTCCCCGGGAGACAGCGTCACGCACCACCGGGACCCGGAGGAGGGGGGTGCCCTTGGATGGCAGACATCGTGTGTTGCACATATAGCTCACAAAGACGAAAAGCACACGGCAAACACCTTTCCCCCTCCCAGACACTATACAGCCCACACGCGCTGATCCGGGCCACACCTCGCTGTGCTGACCAATCACATCGCCTATAGATCACGTGCGTGTAAACTGCTGGAGAAGGCTCTGTGTGTGCGTATGCAACGATATGTTCTGTGATGGTTTCGTCTAGCGGGACGTAGCCTCGGTGTTTTCTTTGGGTGCGGGAGAGGGCTGACTGGGAAGGGGCCTGGTGCATCATGTTATAATCACTTGCCAAGTCATATTTGATATTGTTTGTGGAGGACGAAATGGCTATATAAGCACTGCAATAAGGCATCCCTGCACTGCACCATTGATAGAGAGACTCTAGGTTCTTTTTTCTTTAACAGTTACAAGGGGAGACCGTTCAAAAACAGACAATAACCTGCAAATATGATATTCAAGCGTGCGGTTTCGACGTTGATTCCACCTAAGATTGTGTCTGCGCAGCAGCTGGGTGCTGCGCCCAACGCCAAGCGCATTGCGAACGTCGTGAGCTTCTACAAGACGCTGCCACAGGGCTCCGCGTCCGCTATCGACAACTCCGCCTACGGCCGCTTCCTGGGCAAGTACAAGACCAAGTTCTACGACGGCGAGAACGCCAGCGGCAAGCCCATCTGGCACCTCTCCGTCGCCATCATCACCCTGGGCTACTCCCTGGAGTACTTCTTCCACCTGAGACACCACAAGGACCACTAGTCCTCGTTCAACTATTATTCATATGTATATATTCTCTAGCACAGACATCGATAAGAAAAAAAAATTACTATAATCATTTCTATTTTGAACTCTAATATAAAGCTATGTATGTTTCACGCCTCGCTGATGTACATGACCTGCGTGCCTCTCAGAAACACGTCGCTGGCGTACTTCCGCAGCAGGTTGTTGCGCGAGCTCTCGTAGTGCTCCTGCGTGCCGCTGAGCGCGACGTTCATGAACCCGTCGATGCTCTCCAGCACGCCGCTGTACAGAATCCCACTGTACAGCTTCACGTGCACCGGCTTGCCGATGATGTTGGCCAGAAACTGGGTCGAAACGCTCTCGGACATTGTATCGGGGTCCTTCCACTCAGAGACAAAGCCGAACACTGCCACGTCGTGAACCTCAATATATATATCCGCACTACCCCGCGCCCGGCCGAGGCGCCCTACACCCATGCATGGGGCCTCATTACGATGTGCTCATTATGGCGTTGGCACGTTATGGCGTTGGCACATTACGGCGGGCTTCTCCATTCCTCGTTCGCAACTGGCAGCGCAGCGCGCTTCTTCCGTCTTCCCCCCGGGTAACTGTGCGCAAGGCGTGCGTGGCTCCCCCCGCGCTGGCCCGCAGCGTCTTACTGCGTTGTGTCTTACTGCGTTGTGTCTTACTGCGCAGTGGCACTCGCACCTGCAGACGTGGTCCGTTTGGCCCTGCGCTGCGTCTTGTGCGGCGAGTGTGCGTCGTCGAGGAGCACCCTGGGGGGGGAGTGCGGTGTGCGGTGTGCGGTGTGCGGTGCTCTCTGTGCGGTGCGAGAGTGCCACTGCCGTGCAGGTGCCACAGGGCAGGCGGATGGGGACACATCAGCGCCTAGCGCCAGCGGGTCCAGCGTGTTCACACCGGGCGTGTTCACACCGGTCGAGAGGCAGCGTGGCTTGTGGGGACGGCTGTGGAATGCCTGGACTCGGGGGGACCACTTCTACGGTGTGTCCCTTGCAGGGCTGTAATACTTGCAATACTAGTAATACTTGCAATACTTGCAGAATTGTAATACTTACAGGTCTGTGTTCGCAGTTATGTGTTATTGCATCACTGCATTCTCGTCAGGCTTTCTGGTGTCGCTACCCCCCCGTGTCTACTTCTTATCGTTGATGCAAGCCAACACACGACGCAAGACTGGGATGCCCTCGTTTGCGTTCTTTTTTTTTTGGCATATATAACAAACACACATCTCGGGAGGGGCTGGAAACCCTTCTCCCTTTCTCGCCAGAGACCGCTACAGCAGCAGCAGCGCGTACTAGGGTAGAGGACTGCGCACACAAGAGACAGAAAGACCGTTTTTTAGGCTAGAATATCCTGGAAAACCCACATCACACAGCACTAAATGACCCTCGTGCTCACAGGATTTCAGTGGTCGGATCCCGTGATGCACGTGCGAAGCGATGCGTCGCTCGACCCGAAGAATGTCGGCCGCGGCGGCGCGGCCGATCTGGGGAGCGCGGCCGATCTGGGCGGGTCCGACGGGGGGAATGTCGGCCGAGGTCCCGACGGGGGATCAGCCGAGGGAATGGTCGGGAATGCCGATGACATAAAGAGAGATGAGCTGGCGGAGAGCGACTCGGGCACGACGCTGGAGGACATACTGGACTCCACGCTGGCGGACAACGTTATACTGGAGGAGGACGAAGAGGACATGCGGAAGGAATTGCTGAACAAGACGCCGCTGCGCAACGTGGAGTCGCCCCGCACCCCGGATTCCGGGGAGACAATGCGGCGCGCGAGCGTGGACCTCTTGGCGGACGCTGGTTTCGGGAGCAACCTGAGTGTCAGCGTGCATGCCGGTGGTGCCAGCGGAGGTGCCGGCGGAGCCGGTGGAGGTGCAGGTGGAGCCGGTGGACGGGCGGGCAGTAGCGCGGCGAGCCCCGTGCTGGGGACACCCATCATGGGGACACCCTTGCTGGCCTCACCCGTGCCTGCCAAGCCGAGACTGAGTCCTCCCGTTGCGGTGGGCAGCCACAAGAAGTCTAGCAGTGCTGTGGAGGCGTCTGCCACGCCTCGCGGGCTCGGGATCGTATCCGGGACCGGGACCGGGACGCCGCAGTCGGCGTCTACGGGCCACTCTCGGAAGTCGTCCACGGGCGGCAGCCGCTCGAGTGCCGCTTCCCCTTCGAGGCCCGACGAGAAGAAGAGCTCTAGGAGCCTCTCCCGGAAGATTAACAACCTGTTTTCCTCGAAGAAGCCCAGCTCGCACGGCAGAACGCCCTCCGCTGACCTGGATACACACTCCGGGTGGGGGGTCGCAAATGGCGCCGCGGCGGAAACCAAGCCGCCGCTCGACGCGCAGGTGACTCCCAGGACCAAGAAGCCCACAGACAGGAGGGGAAAGAGCGACAGCATCATTCTCACAGCGTTCAGCTTCGACAAGAGCAGCAAATCGGTATCACCACAACCTGCTTCCAGCACAACTAAAAAACCTGCGGTACCGCAAACGAAGAAAACCCACGGCGGCTCCAGCTCAACAGCATCCGCGACGACGGCTCCAGTGCAGAAGACAGAAGCCAGTCGTGGCGGCTCTCTTGGGCTGGCTTTCAATGTCACCCAGCCTCTGAACTCTGACGGAAGACCCAGTACTGAGCTGGGGCATCGGTCTTCGAACAGTATGGGAAGTTTAGGTACTGGCAATTCCATAGTGGCAGCATCAATCTACAGGACACCACCTCTGAACTCATTATCTTCGTTTGAGAAGTCCGCTGGCTCTGTTGGCCCGACCAGCAAGCTCAATGTACGGGCGCCATCAACTACGAAGAAGGAGGAAAGAAGAGTGTCAACTATATTTGACTTATCTGCTGCTGATGATGGCTTAGACTCTCCTGGTACAGACCTATACTCTAACGAGCTCCTGCTGAGGAAACTGAAAATCGAGATCAGGGAGCTCAAGGCAACCAGAAAACAGCTGATAGAAGAGGTGGATAATCTGACAGTGACAAGAGATGCCCTTTCCCATGAAGTCGACAATATGAAGCATGAGAAGGAGAAGTCGTCCATGTCGTCTTTCGAGATTTTCGATTCGCAAACAGGTGATGTACATTCCGATACAAGCAGGAAGAGTAGCACAAGTGCCAATAAACTCCTAGTTGACTCTAAAATGGAACCAAAGCCGAAGTTTTGGAAATTATTTGGTAATAGCAGCCGAAGCGGGAACTCGTATGAAGGTTCTTCTGGGACTTCCTCTTTGGAGACCGTTTCTCGCAGTCAAATGAGTCTAGTTGAGGTCTGTGAATATGAAAAGTCATTGGTACCATTGGTAATCAGAATATGCCTTGCTCAACTTGAGTCAAATAAGGATCACCTAAATTCAGAAGGTCTTTACCGAAAATCTGCATCTAGTGTGCTGGTAGAATCAATCGAAAAAGAGATAAATGAGGTTGATAATTGTCTCATAGACAACTCTGGTCATGAGGTACTCAAATCTCTGAAAGGTACTAAACTGCTGGAGCTGCTGCAGAGAGATGAGCATGCAGTAGCAGGAGTGCTGAAGCGTTATCTAAGACACTTCGCAGAACCATTATTAATGTTCAGTATCTACGAACCGATGATGAACTTAGTGAAAAAGGATGATTTGACTAAAAATCTCATGTTATCCAACGGTAAAATGCCAAGCGATTTTAAGGATGATGAGGATAAGGAAGAGAAGGACAAATTGTTTAGAACCACATTAGGTACCGTAATAAGGATTCTGAATGATCTCCCTAGGGCACATTATGAAACATTGAAATCTATTTGCAAGCATCTGCTATTGGTTAGCAGCTTTAGTGAAAATAACTTGATGACTATACGTAATCTGGCAATTGTATTTAGTCCAAGTTTGATTCACGATGAAAGTGGAGATAAAGATTTTGCTGATATGAAAGAGAGGTATTACATAATCGAATTCATTCTTGGCCAAACAAAGGAAATATTTGATTGAGAGATAATATCATATGTTTGACTCAACAAACTAATGAATGCGTTTATTATTACTTTTTTTGAATGTTTCATTATTTCATGTGAATATACACGAGTCCTGCAATCCATAATTGAATATGATATACTAACATTTCAACTTCAACAAGACAATTGGAATTTTCTTCATTGTATGATTCTATTTTCCAATGAATACAAACTGTTTTAAATTCTTAGATCAAGATTTTTTGAGTAAGTACGTCAGAACTGAGGGGAAAATAGCCAAATTGTCTGTTGAATCAACCGTATTTCAGTTCACTAATAAGAGGAAAGTTCACGGTATGCTGAATACACATCGTTGCTAGTTCCGTTCTTTTCTACATCTTGAGCTTTCAGCCCAAAAATTTAATCCCAGTTTGTAAGAAGTTAAGTTAACCCTTACATGTTTTTATTGCTAAAGAGGGGGGTGCTAGCTTTGATTATCCGCTCATTTAAAAAAAAAAGTAAGAAAATAGTTTAATTTAAATCCCATTCCGTTTTATTCTTACTAAACTTAATTTAATTGTTTTGCATTGTGGAATTTTTTTTTTTTTTAATTTTTTCTAAATGGATACAGAAGGTTAAAAAGACATTCATGGATTGATACCCATTCTTGGACGTGTTTTGTTTTATTTTTTTTATTCTAATTCTTCTACTATCTTATTTTTTTTCTATTATTTTATTATCTTTTTGTTTTCTTTCTCTTTTTTGCTATATTAATTTTATTATTCTGCTTCAGTTTCATGTTCGATACCCCCACACGCTACATTCAAGAATAATTGTGAGAGTACCAGTATTGCATTATACACGTTAACACGGTTTCTACATACATTAATTTATTCCTATTTCATCTTATATAGAATTCAAATACCTAATTCTAATTCTTTATATTTCAGTATAGTAATATTTTTCCTTTTTGTTTATTATTTATTTTTTGCATCCTTCTTAATAGCTAAGAATATTAGACTATTTTAATTCTGCTCTCTATGTTGCCGGCAGAACAATATGTACAGGTAAATCTGGGCCTATAGTTTTTAGCTCAATGATTCCACCACTCGTTGTCGTTATATAGAAGCCTCTGGTCTCTTAAGAAAGACCCTGGGCGTTTCAGTAACCTCTATTTTTTTTCATTTTTTCAACTCATCCCAATTACTTCTACCTGATATGTATGTCTTTCAGCTCGGGCTGTGCATACAGCTTGAGTTTCCTGTTCCCCACCCGTAGCAGATGTTCGATAGTGCTGAAATCCTTGCGAGGCAGGTCCTTGTACTTGCCGAACTCGCCGTGCACAAACTCCAGGAAGTGGGGCCTGTTCTCCACCGGTTTCTGGTGCACTACCCTCACAGCCTGCCTGTACAGGTGGATAACCTCTCTCTGCAGTCCGCTCAACTTCCTTGCCATACCTCAAGAATGCTCCAGTTATGTTGAAGGGTGCAAGATACAGAATATCCCTCTATTCTTTTACACTCAAGGTGGGGGGCCGGTGTTAGAGTCTTTGTGCCTTGTAGAAGAGGATGGACGTACTAGCTATCCTTTAAAACACAGGGTTAACCAGGATGCCATCACTCACGTTTCAAACCTAGTCAGAACCCCAAAAAGACAGAATCCCTCTCTCTTTCTTTGATTTAATATTCCCCCACCCCCCTCCAAAGCGTATTTCTGCGATGACATTATGATTCCAAGAGGCACACCCTTGCCAGGGCTGGGGGAGGTGGGGGGCCTTGGTCCTTGAGCTCTCAGCATCGGGGAACTCCGATGCTGAAAGCACGTGATATTGTCACGTGTTTCTGAATCACATGGTGTGTTCCTTTCCACGCTTGCTGCACATGAACTCTTCCGTATTCTTGTATATTCTGTGTGTTTCCCCGCCCTCTCTCGAACGGTGAGTGTGTGGATGACGTAGTCTCTGCTTGCTCGCCATACACGATCCTCTTCACCCGGATGGGGGGTAGAAAGCAAGGCTCCCGCGAATTTCCGCGAATTTCCGCGAGTTCCCGCGAGTTCCCGCGAGTTCCCGTGAATTTCCGTGAATTTCCGGCCACGCATGGGAGTGCGCTGCACAATCTGAGCACTGGTCTCCGCGAATTCCCGCGAATTCCCGGGTTTCGGTGCTTCCCCCAAGGTCTCCAACCTCCATGGGCGGAAGCGCACCACAGTACCCAATAATGCCCACTTGGCGTAATCACAAACCCGCCTAAGACACTTGGGCAAAACGTATCAAGTTGGGGATTACGCAATTGTAAAAACTGTTCAGGAACCCCCAGGAAGATAGTCCCCCCCCCTCCCCATTGACACTTTCTGCAAAAGAAAAAGCCAACTCCTTTAGCAATTGCACTCTGAAATCAGATGCTATGGTGCTCTGCATTAACCTTTAAGGCCCAAAGGCCCTATCTCATTGCAATTGCTTTTGTGCACAGCTGACCCTTCTCAGCGATATGTGTGATCAGAGAAACGATCTTGTATAAATAGGAACGCAGGTTGTGTTGTTTTGCAATACCAAGTAGACTAGTTCACTTAAAGCCCAAATCTCTCTCTACAAGATTGGGAATTAGCTTCACTATAGATTAGAAACACACTAACGGAATATATTTTATTTGTACAAAAGGCTACGGAGTACTTCTTTTTTCAGTGAGAAAAAAATTATTGAAACGCAATGACTCCCGTAACTCTAAACCACTTCAACAAGCCAGCCTCTGGTTTCTCTTACGAAAGCGTCTCCCTGAGCGAGTACATCTTCCGCCGGCTGCACTCCATCGGGACAAAGTCCGTGTTCGGCGTGCCAGGCGACTTCAACCTGCCCTTGCTGGAGTACCTCTACGAGCCAACCGTCGACCTGCGCTGGATAGGCAACTGTAATGAGCTCAACGCCGCTTACGCCGCTGACGGCTACTCCCGCTACAGCAACAAAATAGGCTGCCTCGTGACCACGTACGGTGTCGGCGAGCTCAGCGCCCTCAACGGTGTCGCAGGCGCCTTCGCCGAGGACGTCAAGGTCCTGCACGTAGTCGGCGTCGCCAGCTCCCAGGTGTCAGGCGCCAACAACGACGGTAAGAACGTGCACCACCTGCTGCAGAGCCTCCACAACTCCAACTTCGTCGGTCCTAACCACAGAACGTACTACGAGATGGTCAAGGACCGTGTGTCCTGCTCCACTGAATACCTGGACGACATAGACGCCGCCTGCGACCTGGTCGACAAGGTTATCGAGGACATCTACCGCCATAGCAAGCCAGGTTATATATTCGTGCCTGTTGACATGCAGGACATGAAGGTGTCCACCAGGAACCTGGTGGAGCGGCCTACCATCACGTTGGAGCAGGCCATCGCGCCAATGGTGGGCTCCGCGGGCTCCAGGGATGTAGAGTGCGTGGCCGAGCATGTGCTCAACTGGGTCTACGGCAGCACCAACCCCTGCGTTATTGGCGATATACTAACCGACAGGTACGGTGGCTCGCAAAGACTGAACAGCTTGATAGACATGTTGCAGGTCTGGAACTTCTCCACTGTGATGGGTAAGTCTATTATAGACGAGAGCAACGCTCATTTCAAGGGCCTGTACAACGGTAGGGAGTGCCAGTCATCCGTGATCGAGGACTTCAGCAAGTGTGACTTGATACTGCACTTTGGTGTTGAGCTAAACGAAATCAACAATGGCCACTACAGTGTTGACTACAATGAGCATATTGGCGCGAATGTAGTCCAGTTCCACAGCCACTACGTAAGGTTCTTGAACTCGAAGACAAAAGAGGAGACGATTTACCGTGACGTCAACTTCGTCCACGTCCTGGACAAGCTGTTGGAGAAATTGGATGTCTCCAAGCTGTCATTCAACTATCAAGAGTGTACAACACCTGTCACACCATCTCTCACTGACACTGGCGATCAGCAAATAACTCAGAAGTTGTTGCAAGAGATTATGCCTCAGTACTTGAACCCCGGTGACGTTGTTGTATGTGAAACCGGTTCCGTGCAATTCGGTGTGCGTGATTACAGATTCCCCACGAACTTGAAATATATCAGCCAAGGCTTCTTCCTGTCCATTGGTATGGCCCTCCCAGCTTCCTTGGGAGTCGGTATCGCCATGCAGGACTATCCGCTAAGTCACATTACGGACAGCTCTCTGCGTGAGCAGGGGTACACACCAAGACTTATTCTGCTGGAAGGTGATGGTGCAGCACAGATGACCGTGCAGGAGCTAAGCACAATGTTGCACAATGATGTCAAGATGGAGATCTTCTTATGGAACAACGACGGGTACACCATCGAGAGAGCCATTAAGGGACCCACCAGAACTTACAACGACATTGCTCCTTGGAACTGGACCAAACTATTTGAGGCCTTCGGTGACGGGCTGGACGGCGCAAAGCGTAAAACCATGAATCATACATTGGGCACCCGTGACGAGTTCCTAACTAAATTAAGGGAGATGAAGAGACGTGCGGAACCAGAGGCCCAAATAGAATTGCTGGAAGTGAAGATGGGTATTCTTGACTTCCCTGAACAATTGGAATGTATGGTCAACGCAGCAGCATACAACAAGAAGAGAGAGTGTATGTGATTCGTCAAATTTTTGCCATTTCTCCTTTGTTCTTACCACGTTCCTAGAATTATACTATTTCATTTCATTTTTCATTTCATTTCTTTTGTTTTTCACTTCGTATTGGTATAAACCCATCGTCTGAGCATCGTAGCATTGCAGCTACAGTTATGTTTTTTTTTGTCTTTTCTTTTAGGTAGAATCCTTTTACATAGTCATACAAAGTATACACGATATAGAGCAAAACATGATATTTAAAGTACACTTTTTTCTATAGGCGTCTCCGAAATCAGCACTGAAGGGATCTCAGAAATAATACTGTACAGACGAGATCAACCCAGCATTAAGTGTCGCCAAACATAGCTATACCGTTAGCTTCGACCGATCCCCACTCTCTGCAGTTACAAACAGCCTCAAATGGCACTATTCACGTACACATGTGACATTTTATCGTACTACATGCTTTCCTGGAATTATGGATTTAAATATTATTATTTTAAACGAATAGTCAGCTGTACATTCGTATGCCCAGACAATGTTGCTTAGCTGCCAGCTGGGAAAGAAAAATCGACGTCGACGGGATTTTCCTGGCAGGGGCAACGTGTGAAAAAGTATAAAAAGGGCTGGGTTTAGAGTCAAACAACCTGAAATACTTCTTGGCCTGTTTCATTCTGTTTGCATTCTGATCTTGTTTTTTTGCTTTTCTGTTTCTCTTTTAAAGACCCCGTCTTTGGAAAAAAAATAGTGTGGTACTTTTAAGTTATAGTGATTTCATTGGAGAGGAATTACTCTGTTTTCTTAAAAAGTAGGAATTTTTGGTGGCTTGAACTTATTTTTGATAAGTTTAGAAAAAAAACAATAAAATATTAAGTTTAGTGAATACTAGAAAGCAAAATTTTTACTTTCTTTTCAACTGAACCTAACAGAACAGAATTTATTGCATTTTTTGTTTTGTATCAACGTTAACTTCGTTGAGAATTTATTTCGTCAGCTTAGTTTATTGAATTATTAAGGATTAGCATTCTTTCTGAATTAATTGGTAATGTCTACTTTGGATAAGTCATTGGATGAAATTATCGGTGCCGGTAAGAGAGCTCCAAGAGCTCGTGCCTCCCGTCAACCTAAGAAGGTTGGTAAGCAGGTCAACACCCGTCGCCGTGCTCCTGTGCCAGGCAGACGTCCAAGAGCTCCTGTGAGGGCCGGTCCTGCTCCTTCTGCTGCAGTGGCTAGAGCCGCAAGCTTGTTGAACTCTACCAGAGAGGCTAGAGTTACCGTCGAAGGTTTGCCAAGAGACATTAAGCAAGATGCTGTGAGAGTATGTTTTAGAATAACAAAACTAAAAAGGACTTCTTGAGGAAGGGATCTATGACTGTAAAAACTAACTTGTTAGTTGCTTTATTGTTTTATTTCTCGATTCAAGATCTTCTTTTGCCATAGGGTATTGAAACAAAGAGAAGAGAGTACTCCTTCACCATAATTGTGAAGAGGAACGTTAAGATCAGAGAAATATATTTGATCGATAAAATTTTGCTAATGCTTGTTATCAAGAGTTGGCATAAAAATAATCCTTTTCAAATTATTATTTTTCCGATGATAACAGTATCAGTGCTGAAAAAGAGCACGCAATTTTAAAAACGGTTTAAAGTTCAAATGAACTGTTTCTTATTATGACAAATTTCTTTTTCTTTTTCTTTCGCATTGCAAAAGAAGTAACTAAAGAAATTATGTCGTTATATTCCATGATAATAGAGCGCTTCTTTTCTTTTGAAGTGACTGGGAGTTTTTCTGGAGATAAGTTTAGGACGCAATTGTTAGTTTTTTTGGTGTTATTTACAGTCGGGTTTCAAACTGTTCAAAGTTTTCATGTTTAAATGGTATGATACATCAAGAGCAATTAAATTTGTAAACTTGGTATCATTTATTCATGGATCTTGCAACCGTTATTTGTCTATGAAGTATTCAAATGCTGATTGTGAGTTATGACGATACATTGACATGAAACTTCTGTTGATGTATTTACTATAAGTGCCCACCAACTTTTCCACATGACCTAAAAAGTCAGAACATATATTTTTAATATGCTCTCCATACATGCATATTATGTGGAACCCGAATGTACAAAAAAACTAATTATTTGTGCGAATCCATATTATTATCCAGTACCTAATGAAACTCACTTCAAATATTACTTATCGTAAGTGAAGAAAAAAGAAGTATTATTACATCGTGGTACCAGTTTGTGAATATGCTATCACTAACTTGTTTAAAGTGGATCCCATTTTTTTTTAATTATTTCATACAGAAACAGAGGAACAGATACTTTTCGGCTAACAATTATTATTGTGAAGGATACTCATCTAATTTACTTTGATTCATTACTTTTTTTTTATATTTACTGGAATTTTGAGTGACTAACAGATTTTTTTTATCAACTATTCTTTGGGTTATAAATCTTTCAGTTCAGATACGAATTGTCGTTTGCTACTGGTAATCAAATTTATCGTTTTAAGTTTTCATGATTTGAGAACACAGTCAGCCTCCGAGGTTTTATCTGAATTGAAAGAATGTCCTTGTTTCACAAGAATGGTGATTTTTTTTGTATTTTAGGAATTTTTCCAATCTCAAGTTGGTGGTGTCCAGAGAGTTTTGTTGAGTTACAACGAAAGGGGTCAATCCACTGGTATGGCTAATGTGACTTTCAGAAATGGTGAGTTGGCAAAGAAGGCTGTTGCTCAATTTAGCGGTGCTCCAATTGATGGTGGCAAGTCTAGATTGAGACTAAACATTGTTGTCGATCCAAGCATTCAACCTGCTAGACCATTGTCCGAAAGAATCAGAGCCGTTTCTCGTGGTAAGCCAAACCCAAGAGGTAACGACAGAAACCAACAACAACAACAACAGGCCAAGCCTAAGGGACCTTCCAAGAAGGCAGCCTTGGCCAAGGCTCGTAAGCAAAAGCCAAAAAAGGAAAAGCAACCTAAGAAAAATTTGGAGGATTTGGACAAGGAGATGGCAGACTATTTCGGTGAAACTCCTGCTGCTAACTGATATTTGAAATCTCTCTTTTATTATTTCTTTGGTCAGCCCGTGTTTGTATTATTGAGAGTTATGCTATCTCATGTCTTTTCTTCCTTTGAAGCAGGTTCTAATAATGATTATTTCTGAGGTTTTTTCCTTCAAAAGATTGGACGATAATTATGTTTTGATAACATAAATCCCATGAGGCAATGTCAGTATTATTCAACGTTTGTATTATTTTAAATAAAAAAATTAAATTCATATTACTAATTATATTTTATATTATTGAAGTCACATCGCATCATGTCTTGGTATAGTTGATGTATATTCTAATATCGTGACGTTGCATTTATTTACACATTACATTTTGAGGGGCAGGAATATTAACTAGAATTCAATATTATGTACAGAATAGAGTTTAGTCATCATCATTTCTGCGGCTGAACAGACCCAGTCTGTCACCGCGCCTCCTAGTCATGGCACTGACACCACCAGCTTCGTATTTACTTTTCCTAGTAGTAGCAGCTTCGGATAACTCTAAGTCAAATTCATCATTGGCCTGTTTCTTCTTTGGCAGTGGGAACCCCGGCTTCACCTGCGCCAAATTGTCGTAGTAGCCATCATCACTGTTCCCACCACCGTTAACCAGAGCTTGGGGCTTGTACTTGGCATCCCGTTGTGACCTCACAATGGCCTTGACTACCACAACAGAGAGCACACCCACAGCTGAAATGTAAAGCACATTTCGGCCTATATTTCCAAATGGATTTGACATTAGTTTCGAGGCAGTCCGGTTCTTGATATGAAATATAGATGGTGGAGAGCGACACGCTTTCTCAGTTGCGAACAGTTACCAATCACAGGGTCCGTATTTTCAGAATTGCCTACCGTGTTTATGATACGTTAACCACACTTTGGCTCTCAATACATGCTAGCATTTATTTGTTAATGGATCCTGCAATATCAGTTTGCAATGGTCAGGAAGGGGAGACCAGCAACGCACAATAGACAGAGAGTGCCTTATATCACTTGAGATTGAATATGGTCACCCGATCTATCCCGTACATAGGTAGCGCAATAGCAATACAGTTTACCCTGCCACTAATGTACTGAAAGTTACGCCGGAGGTGCGAAGGTTCTGGTACATACGTTCATAGTGATAGCCGCAACTTTTTGGCCAAAGTCACGTGTAAGATTGCTTGTCACATGATCTCGTTTTTTGTAGCCAGCGACGAATGCGACGCAGTTTTGTGTGTGCGATGTGGGAGAAAAATTTTTTGGTGAAATTTTTTTTTTTTAAATTTTTTTCAGTTAGTGATGAGAGCCACTATTAATTTATAAACTAGCTTGTTTCTGTTCAGTTCTTTCAACTCTTTCCCTCTGTGCTTGTCTTTACGACTTAATTTATAGTTGTTTCCCCCTTCGCATATCTTCAAGGAATAGTCTGCTTACTTTAGTTTTTGCTTAAATCGATTATTTCATCCAACAACCCCACCAGAAACAAAAAGAATCAATAGAAATGAAGTACTTGGCCGCTTACTTGTTGTTGACCCAAGGTGGTAACGAATCTCCAGCTGCTGCTGACATCAAGAAGGTTATCGAATCTGTCGGTATCGAAGCTGACGAAGCCAGAATCACCGAGTTGTTGTCTGCTTTGGAAGGTAAGTCCTTGGAAGAATTGGTCGCTGAGGGTCAAGAGAAGTTCGCTTCTGTCCCAGTTGGTGGTGCCGCTTCTGCTGGTGCCGCTGCCGGTGGTGCTGCTGCTGGTGGTGAAGCCGCTGCTGAGGAGGCTGCTGAGGAAGAGAAGGAAGAATCCGATGACGACATGGGTTTCGGTTTGTTCGACTAAGGAATTTAAACTCTTTTAAAAAATCATTTTCACATTATTTTTATTTAGTTTTTAATTCCTCTTCATTCCTCCATTCCTCATGCAAAAATATATAATTAGTATTCATTTTCCATAAAATTGTATACAGAATCTATATTTTTCCCTGCATTTGCGTCCCATTTCATTTCATTATTCATTTACTTATACATACATATGCGTCGTTGCGAGCTACTTCTATATAGTTTGGTTACAATTCTACACTCTTGAGATGTGGTCAGTGTACATACATTTACTGAAGTAGGTCAAGTTCCTGCTGTAGCAGTTCAGCTAGTTTAGGGTCAGTATCCGCTCTCTTTACAGCGTCTTCGATTACTTCAGCTGTTTCGATTAACGTTGACTCTAGTTCATTAGAGTAATTTTGGAAATACTCTTCTAAAGACACCCCTTCAGCAGCGCTTATAGCTGCTTTTAGGTTGTTTATTGGTTCTAAACGCTGATCCAAAGATATCAATTGCTCTTTTGTAAACTGTAAAGCCTTACATTTATTGATTACTTCTGCTTTTATACTTTGGTATTCCCTGAGTAAATGTGAGTCCTCATCCTCATTTGTATCATCCACCAGCTCGAAACTAGGCAGCTTTAGGATATCGTTGATAAGATTTTCAATTGATAACTTCTCAAGCTCGTCGTTACCGATATTTGCTCGCAGTTCACTACCGATTGCTTCCCGCGGTATGTCGCCAATGACCTGCATCATCTCTGTTAGTGTTCGAAGTTTCCATTCGTTTTCAAGGTCGTAAACCATCTGGACTAGATGATCAAGTTTACTTTTCAACGTTAGTGGCTCTAGTTTTCGTTTGTATTGCTGATGGAGGATTCTTTGCACATCTACAGGTATATCATCCTCAAGGTATCCTTCCAAACCTTCCGTATCTAGTGTAGTAATGAATTTCTTGATCCTTTCATAGGATTTTGATTCCTCAATCGGCAGAGACATAGTTGAAGCTTTCTTTTCGTGGTTGTACCTCTTATTTGGTGTTGTGTAGCAGTTACAGAAATGTCTTTTGTGTTTTCTATGTGCTACGTATTAGAGGTTGTTTATCATTAGACGAAACCGGTCGCGACAGTAAGTCCAAGTTTATGTTTTGGACGGGAAACATGAATTTGAAGACCGATAGTTCTACACCTTAAAAATTTGTATATTTTGGTCATGAAATACGCCCCACCAAAATACTTATGCAACAGTGAATGAAATTGAAACGGATGCCTATTTAAATATATTATTAGTTCTTTTTACTAATGGTGAATGTTCAAATAATTGTTAAAAGGAAACAATTGAAAAAATTAGAATAGAAAATATGCAAATTATGTTAGGAAAATAGAGTATTAAATAGTAAATTTTGATAAATCTTTTAAAAATAAAAAGGTGAAGGTGAAGGAAAAGTCGAAGTTAAACGTTAAATTAAGCAGTTGGGGCATTAGGCATCATTATAGCTCTCAAAGGAACATAAGAGTTATCCTTCATCGAGACACAGCAATACAACATGTAGAAACCACACACACTTGCCAAAATACCGAAGTAGCCACCAGCCATCTTACAGTTGTTGTTATCGATGAAGTTACCGATGCACAGCATTAGGAAAGTGAAGTCTAGGAAAAACAGCAGCAAGAAGAGGCCCCATGCACTCTTCAAAGTACACATTAACATCAGGAATGTAAATACACACCAAGCTGCTAAGTAAAATCCGATAATATTATTCAGCATCTTAGGGTCTTTATCATATGAGGAGATTGCTGCCATGGAAGGAACGAAATCCAAACCGTAACTTAACCAGAAACCACCAAAAGAAGAGAACACAGTCATAGAGAAGGTATCACCGATAACAAAACACAATAAACCAGCGAACAACTCGATAGCACCACCGAATAGCATATACATGGAAATGACGAACTGGTTGCTAGTGACACCACGGACATTAGCATTAACCAGGGACAAAACAAGACAACAGATAGAGAACGAAGCCAGCCCAAGTGGAACAGGGTTCGCCAGCTTTGTAGTTAGAGGAGGATGGTGGTGGTGAGGACCTTGGTTTTCGTGGTCGATGCCGAGGGCAGCTATAAGTTGGTTTCTTCTGTACGTAGCCCCACCGAGAGTGATGAACTCAGAGTCAGCGTAAATCTCCTGGATCGGTTGCGACCTAGTCTCTGTGTAAGTTGCTTGTGGAAGCGTGTTGGACTGCTCTATTTCAGTCATAGCGTGTTTTTCAGCTTCGATTTGAGAGGATGAAGAACTCATTTAATGATTTGGAAAGTTGTTATGCAAACACTTATCAAAAAAGTAATGGAAAACCCGGAAGATAGTAAAATTTGCCTCTATTTCTTTTATAATAGCACTTTTTCCTCGACAATATATTATCTATGGAATATATGAGATGCAAGTAGTGATGAAAGACGGATGTTTGTCTTGATCGAATATAGTGCAAGAGCTTTTTATCGTACGTTTAAGATGAAATTTAGAGAGAAAAAAAAGGAGAACTTTGTATAATATCGAAATTGTCGCAAACAAATGTCGAAACTACCCCGAACACTGTTGGCAGAGTGCATCAACGAAACGTCGAATTATTTATACCCCAAGAACTCCATCATTGCATTTAATTAAGGAAAATTTTTTTTTTTATTGTTTCTTTCCCTTCTTTCCTTCTTGGTGATCCGCAGCCGTTTTGCTTCCCCCTCTGGGAAGTTTATCAGTGTTTCTTTCTTTTCTATTCGAGAGAAGACCTCCGATTAATACAAACCTTAAGTGTCAAATGTCAGCACCGACTCTCTGCAGCAGTGCGTTGATGCTGAAGGCTGTCGACAACATGGTGTTTCCGGCAGTACAAGCTGCCCGCAGCCTCGAATGCAGGGAACGGGTACTGCAGATGCACAGAAAGCTGCACAGAATGGTGAAGCAAAAAGCAATCATGCGCGTGCTCCCCATTGTCTGCCCCACTAAACAATGGGTTCCCCTCCCCCAGAAACAATAGAACAGAGTTTTTCCGGTTTTTCAACAGGCAACTTGTGCGTAGCTGTCTGTGCCCCTCACTTTTTTTCCATCGTGAAAATCAGAGCCACGCACAGGGAAAAAGTAATTCCGTGGCTTTTCGCCAGCGGGTCCCGTCTACTGCGGCCCGGTAACAGCCAGAGAGGAAAATTTTTTTACGTCTCTGTCGCTCGCAGGCACGCGAGTTGTTCCGCGTAGTAGAGACCGCCCCCGTGCGAACAAATGTGTTGCCCATCGCGAGCGGTCATGCTCCGCATGATCTCACGTCCCTGTCTTCTCTGCACCATTTTCATGGCAATAGAAAAGAAAACTCCATTGGTCCAGCTTTGCCTCGTCCCCCTCCCCCACTGATAACGCTTTCACTTTATCTGTAGACCCACGTATGACCATCTCCGCGTAATTCCCGTGCTGTATTTTTCCGGTTACTTCCGTTTCCCCCCAGATAGTTCTGAGGCACTGTCCTGTACAGTACACCCCGCAGGGCAAGTAAGGGCAGAACCCGTAGCATTTACATAACCCATCCGATGCACCTGGCAAGCCACCCGGCAAGCCAGCTGGCAAAGTACGTGCACGCTGCACCTCCCCCCTCCCACTGCGTGCCCTCCCCGCAGCTGCCTGCCGGGTAATCACACTGGACACGCTCACAGAACTCCCCAGCGTCTCTGCGGAATCCTCCAGTGAGAAGCGATGAGGTAGGAGAATAGCAGGCTGCATATGCGGGGATACGGGTCAGGAACACTAGAACGAATGTTTACCATTCGGGCCAGCGGGAACGGCTGTCCCCGTGTGCAAGGGGGTGCCAGATTAATGGCACCTCATCGAACCCCATTTACAAATTTACAGACTTGAGTCACGTCCCCTCTTCTGCTAAATAGAAGACCCCACGACGTATAGCCTAGGAACCTAAAAAGAACGTACAGATAGTTCATGACTCTCCGTGATTGCATGACATAATCCCAGCCATCCCCAGAGGAGAGATGGACACAGCCCATCACTTATATAGCGCCTATATACACATATATCACTACACCATTGGGAGATCCACGTAAACGCACATAAGAAGCACGTAACGCTATGCTACTCCCTCCCCACCAAAGTTGGACCTCTTCTACACGTGATCTGAGAACTGTTATAGGGCCCGTGGTGCTCCAAGTATAGCCCTAAGTCAGTGTACGCAAACCCTAGGCACACACCAAACCCTACTGGCACTCTATACTTTCTGTCCCCCCCCTCCCCCAGCGAAGCACACACAAAAAGTCAGCGTAGGTCTCAGAACACTGCCCGGTCCACACCTTACGCAGCTTTTTCTTGCCCTGCTGGTGGGGGCCAAACGACTGCCCGGATCGAGAGCGTCCAGGGACAGACAATGCGGGACAAATAGTGGGGGGGTCGGGGCAAGGGCTGGGAGTAGACACAGGATTACCCGGGGCTACGTGCACAACGATTACACGAAGTACGTACATAATGATATCGTGGTCACCCAGCTTATTGAACCCAATGAGCGTGTGTTGGAAAGAGGAAGGATATATGTAATGTATGTGTGTAAGTGAGCGTTGTGGGGGGAGGGTCATACAGGTCCACCTCTACGTGCAAGGGGATCTCACACGTACAGCACTCTCCCCCTTCCTCTCCCCCTTCCCCATTATGCGAAAAAAGAAACCGCAGGAAGTCTCCTTGGCTCTCTTCCCTACGCCCAAGGGGACAAGCGCAGCACCAGAGCAGCCTTGGGGGAGGGCCACGCAAGAGACACATTTTCTTTCTACCAGTACCCACACACAAACAGACGTATCCCAAGGGAAGGGCGAGGCCACCTTACATCCCTCCCCCCCCCCAGCGTAGTTTGGGCCCTAGCAGCCCCAGAACGGCCCTCAGCACCATCGAGCTTGGGGAGGGCCCCTACGGTACGCTGTTGCAATTGCACCATCTACACTGAACAGCCCGCAGTTGCGGATTGCTTTTTTGTGGACCTTCCCGCCTCGCCTGGCCTCGCCTGCTGCACACAGACTGCTCGCCCTGCCCCCCCCCCACCTTGCACTGCACTGCGAAATGGCTTCTAAATGCTTTTTTTCCTTTCTTTCTTCAACTTGTGCGAATAGTTGAAAAAAAATTTTTTTCCTCTCCCTAGTGGGCTAAAAATTTTTCAGTTTCTGCACAAACTGGGCTTGCTTTGCTTATATTTAAGTAATTCAGTTTCTACAATTCTCTTGCTGTGCTTATAGCTGGGTGGTTTTTTTTTAAATTCAATTGAGTTTCGTATTTGTTCTTAGCTGAAGTTTTTTTTTTTGGTAGTTCTTTCTTGTACTTGAAAAGAGGTTCTTTTTTTGTAATTGGTTTCTCTCTAATAGACAACCACCACACCCAAACCCAAATACAATTGCAAAATGGTTGCTTTCACTGTTGACCAAATGCGTTCCCTGATGGACAAGGTTACCAATGTGCGTAACATGTCCGTCATTGCCCACGTCGATCACGGTAAGTCTACTTTGACTGACTCCTTGGTCCAAAGGGCTGGTATCATCTCCGCCGCCAAGGCTGGTGAGGCCCGTTTCATGGACACCAGAAAGGACGAGCAAGAGAGAGGTATCACCATCAAGTCCACCGCTATCTCTTTGTACACTGACTTGGCTGACGAGGACGTCAAGGAGATCAAGCAGAAGACCGACGGTAACTCTTTCTTGATCAACTTGATCGACTCCCCAGGTCACGTTGACTTCTCCTCTGAAGTCACCGCCGCTTTGCGTGTCACCGATGGTGCTTTGGTTGTCGTCGACACCGTCGAAGGTGTCTGTGTCCAAACCGAGACCGTCTTGAGACAAGCCTTGGGTGAGAGAATCAAGCCTGTCGTCGTCATCAACAAGGTCGACAGAGCTTTGCTGGAATTGCAAGTCTCCAAGGAGGACTTGTACCAGTCTTTCTCCAGAACTGTCGAATCCGTCAACGTCATCATCTCCACCTACGCTGACGAGATCTTGGGTGACGTCCAGGTCTACCCATCCAAGGGTACCGTCGCCTTCGGTTCCGGTCTGCACGGCTGGGCCTTCACCATCAGACAATTCGCCACCAGATACGCCAAGAAGTTCGGTGTCGACAAGTCCAAGATGATGGAGAGATTGTGGGGTGACTCTTACTTCAACCCAAAGACTAAGAAGTGGACCAACAAGGAAACCGACTCCGACGGTAAGCCTTTGGAGAGAGCCTTCAACATGTTCGTTTTGGACCCAATCTTCAGATTGTTCGCTGCCATCATGAACTTCAAGAAGGACGAAATCCCAGTCTTGTTGGAGAAGTTGGAGATCAACTTGAAGTCCGACGAGAAGGACTTGGAAGGTAAGGCTTTGTTGAAGGTCGTTATGAGAAAGTTCTTGCCAGCTGCCGACGCTTTGTTGGAAATGATCGTCATGCACTTGCCATCTCCAGTCACCGCCCAATTCTACAGAGCTGAACAATTGTACGAAGGTCCAGCTGACGACGAGCACTGTCTAGCCATCAAGAAGTGTGACCCAACCGCCGACTTGATGTTGTACGTCTCTAAAATGGTTCCAACCTCTGACAAGGGTAGATTCTACGCTTTCGGTAGAGTCTTCGCTGGTACCGTTAAGTCTGGTCAAAAGATCAGAATCCAAGGTCCAAACTACACTCCAGGTAAGAAGGATGACTTGTTCTTGAAGGCCGTCCAAAGAATTGTCTTGATGATGGGTTCCAGAGTCGAGCCAATCGATGACTGTCCAGCTGGTAACATTGTCGGTTTGGTCGGTATCGATCAATTCTTGTTGAAGACCGGTACTTTGACCACTTCCGAATCCGCTTACAACATGAAGGTCATGAAGTTCTCTGTCTCTCCAGTTGTCCAAGTCGCCGTCGACGTTAAGAACGCTAACGACTTGCCAAAGTTGGTTGAAGGTTTGAAGAGATTGTCCAAGTCTGACCCATGTGTCTTGACCCAAATGTCCGAATCCGGTGAACACATTGTCGCTGGTACCGGTGAATTGCACTTGGAAATTTGTTTGCAAGATTTGGAAAACGAGCACGCTGGTATTCCATTGAAGATTTCCCCACCAGTTGTCGCTTACAGAGAAACTGTCGATGCTGAATCTTCTCAAGTTGCTTTGTCCAAGTCTCCAAACAAGCATAACAGAATTTACTTGAAGGCTGAGCCAATGTCTGAGGAAGTCACCAGAGCTATCGAAGACGGTAAGATCAACCCAAGAGACGATTTCAAGGCCAGAGCTAGAGTTATGGCTGACGAATACGAATGGGATGTCACTGACGCCAGAAAGATCTGGTGTTTCGGTCCAGACGGTCAAGGTGCCAACTTGGTTGTTGACCAAACTAAGGCTGTTCAATACTTGAACGAAATCAAGGACTCCGTTGTTTCCGCTTTCCAATGGGCTACCAAGGAAGGTCCAATCTTCGGTGAAGAGATGAGATCCGTCAGAGTTAACATCTTGGATGTTACCTTGCACGCTGATGCTATCCACAGAGGTGCTGGTCAAATCATGCCAACCATGAGAAGAGCTACTTACGCTGGTTTCTTGTTGGCTGAGCCAAAGATTCAAGAACCTGTTTTCTTGGTCGAAATCCAATGTCCAGAACAAGCTGTCGGTGGTATCTACTCCGTCTTGAACAAGAAGAGAGGTCAAGTCGTCTCTGAAGAACAAAGACCAGGTACCCCATTGTTTACCGTCAAGGCTTACTTGCCAGTTAACGAATCTTTCGGTTTCACCGGTGAATTGAGACAAGCTACTGGTGGTCAAGCTTTCCCACAAATGGTGTTCGACCATTGGTCTACTCTAGGTTCCGACCCATTGGACCCAACCTCCAAGGCTGGTGAAATTGTTGTCGAAGCCCGTAAGAGACACGGTTTGAAGGAAGAAGTTCCAGGCTGGCAAGAATACTACGACAAATTGTAAGAATAATAAAAGGCTAGAATCATATGGGCTGCTTAGTATTTCCCACTTTAATGAACTTAATTTTTCTTTATTAATAACCACATGCTTAGTATCTCTCTATACTTAGATTATTTTTTGACTTTTTGTTTGTAGTTTTATTTCATATTATTTAAATTTTAAAAAAATATAGTGTCATCTTTAAAAGAATCTACTATTATATTATCTATATCAGATGTCTTAAACTATGTATTAAGTATGGTCTTGATTTTCGACTCTTGTCTATAAATTTTCGTGACATGATCGATATAATAACATCCGAATCGAAACACGCGATGAGCAGTTCTTAAATCTGACGAACAGGACACCAGTTAAAATCAATCTACAAGACTAGTGTACGCAATTGAGAGCTAATAAAAGTGATGCAAAGTTATTCATGTTACCAAGCAACCTCAAAGAACAATATTTGAAATGGTTGCAGGAACTGATCGATAGTCTGGATCCCAAGCATGAACAACTCACCAATACTTATAAGAAGGCGAGGCGAAATCTTGAAGAAGAAGAAGGTATCTTCTTTGCTCCCAAGGATTTGAGGAAAGTAAAGGGTATTGGTGCTACGATTGTAAAGAGGCTTGAAGCCAAGTTAGAAAAGTATTGTAAAGAACTTGGTGTCGAAGTTCCCGGAAAAGTTACTGAAATTGAAACGAATTGTGCCACAAAGAGATCAAGAACTTCCTTGAGATTAGATTCATCTGATTTAAATAATAATGATAATGATGGTAACACTAAAAAACGTAAAAGGAAATACATACCTAAGAAACGATCGGGTGCATATGCCATTTTACTTGCCCTTCTTGAATTAAATGCAATTGGAAAAGGATCAATTAAACAGGATATTATTACAGTAGCTCAAAAATACACAGATCACAGTATGTCACCTAATTTTTCTACTAGAGAATACTACAGTGCATGGTCATCAATTGCTCAATTGCGAAAGCATGATTTGGTTTTCATTGAAGGAAGGCCGCAGCATTATTTACTCACAGAAGAAGGTATAAAACTTGCTACCCATCTAAAAAATGCTGACGATATTGAATTTGAAGCTGATGGTGCAAAAATTAATAGCAATGAAGACAGCAACATATATTCTACAGAACACACAGCAAATTTTGATGAACTCATCAATTCAAATGATCTCGTAAGTTCGATCAAGAGTTATGAGGTCAGTACAGACAGTGGTACCAATAATTCACTACTTGAAAAAACATTTGGAAGCCAAGAATTAAACCAAGCAGTTCGTGTAGCAACTAGATCACATACTTTAGGAACTTCTCTTCCCAGCACAGAGCCTCATAATATTGAACCTTTACCAAGAGACACATCTACTTTTCCTATTGAGAACGAGTACAAAGTGCGACGAAGAAGATTTGCCGGAACCAGCTACGAATTATGGATACCAGATAGTTATGAAATATATCCAATTATTGATCATAGAGAGGTCAGATCACATTCAGATAGGGAGTATTTCTCAAATGCTTTTGCCGCAAGAGATATTAAATCGGAGATAAGACAATTAGCATTAGGTGACATTATATGGGTGGCTAAACACAAAATCACTGGAACACAATGCATATTAAATACAATAGTGGAAAGAAAGAGATTAGACGACTTAGCAATGAGTATTCGTGATAATAGATTCATGGAACAGAAAAATAGACTGGAAAAATCTGGCTGTAAACATAAATATTATCTAATTGAAGAGACAATAGGAAGTTCGATAGGAAATATGGCCGATGCACTCCGAACCACCCTTTGGATTATTCTGATATACTACAGATTTTCCATGATTCGCGCAACTAATGCCGAAGAGAGTGTGGATAAATTACATGCACTTCACACTGTAATTACTGAGAGCTATGAAGGAAAATATCTCCTTGTCTTGCTGCCAGACAACTTGAGAAGCCAGGATGATTACAGAAACGTTCTCGATCAGTTCAGGGAAGAGTTCGAGCAGACTGGAGAAATTGAGTGCTGCCATACTTACCAGACTTTCCAAGATATAATGGGAAAAAGAGAACTGAAAACTATTAAAGAACTGACAATTCACATTTTGATGCTTGTTAAAGGTATTTCCTTAGAGAAAGCTGTGTCAATACAAAAAGAATTTCCTACTCTTAACCACATCCTAACTGCATATCAGAAATGTCCTTCGGAGCAAGCTGCAAAATTACTGATGTATGAAAAGTTTGGAAGTGCTCCAGGGGCTAAAAAGATATCCAAACAATTATCAGAGAAACTCGCTGATACATTTGCCAGCTAGGAGGTTTGTCGGAAGTGGAAAAAGAACTGCCCTCCGCAACCCGCAAGCAAAAGGCTCTACGAGGTCAAAATCTACAGGTTCAGTTGTGTGTCTTCCAACTGGGAGGTCAACAGAAGAGGATTGTGTTGAAAGGCAACTTCGTAAAGCTCAGTTCAACAATGGGAGATCTGCAGGCATTATTTTTTCGTCGTTAAAGTCAGCCGTTCTTGACGTGGTTCTTTCCACTAATCACCTCGGACAACAATTTCACATTTGCAAAAAACAAAAACAAAAAAATAAAAATCCTACGGTTTTGATAGCAATCGTTTAATAATGAATGTCGTTTAGATGCTTGATCTACGTCACCTGAAATTATTTTGGTATCCAGCTTGAGCCCCGACACCTTCTATAATTTTTTTTACTGAAAAGTCCATTTCTCAGGTGGAAGACCACTCTCATTCATGGACGTATTGACGTTTTCAATTTTGATTTTACTTTCGTTCCTTATCCCTTTAGAACAATGGCCCAATTAAAGCTTGAGTGTCTTGATAATAATTGCAATTTTTGCTTCGTTTGGGGATCCTATTTCGGAGACCGTACCTTTCTCGTTCAGGTACAATAAATGTAGCCTTCCTTGTTTTTGGAGCCTTTCATTGTGCTAAGCCATTAAGGCTACTTTCATTGCAACACGGATTTCCGCTGTCCGCAATGTTGTCAACCGCTAAATAATTTATCGATGTGTTCACTGTATTGCATTAAACAATGGTGGTGTTTAATTTTTGCTCCCAACCATCGCAGTATATATATCAGAAATCGAGCACATCTTTTTTGATCCTACCACCTTGTGATCGATCTCAAAGTTCAGTCCAAAATCATAGTGCTTTCGCGACTTAATCACTTTGAAAACGGGGAGGTTACTGGTATCAGATCCTATTAAACATACAATAATTTGCAAGAATGACACAAGATCAAGCCAATTCATCTACATGGACAACATTCTTGAAGTCCCTTGCATCATTCAATGGTGATCTATCAAATCTTTCCGCACCACCATTCATTTTATCGCCTGTTTCATTGGTAGAATTTTCACAATATTGGGCAGAACATCCTGATTTATTTTTAGAGCCTTCTTTTATTACTGATGAAACTTTCAAGCAGCGCATGCACGATTGTGATCCAAACTGCGATTCCCCAGAGGTTGCCCGCATGCTGGCTATAATTAAATGGTTTTTATCAACACTGAGATCCCAATATAGCTCCCGTAGTGAGAAGTCAGGCTCCGAAAAGAAACCATTAAACCCATTTTTGGGTGAGCTGTTTGTGGGAAAGTGGGAAAGCAAAGAACATCCTGATTTTGGAGAAACCGTACTATTGAGTGAGCAAGTGTCACATCATCCTCCAATGACAGCTTACAGTATTTTTAACGAAAAGAATAATGTGAGAATTGAAGGTTACAACCAAATTAAATCCAGCTTTTCCAAAACACTTGTCCTGTCTGTGAAGCAATTTGGCCATAATATTTTGACCATTGGTGATAAGGAGAGCTACTTAGTTACTCCACCTCCCCTACATATTGAAGGTATCTTAATGGCTTCTCCATTTGTTGAATTAGAAGGTAAATCATTTATTCAGTCATCATCCGGTGTATGTTGTCAATTTGAATACTCTGGCAGAGGCTATTTTTCGGGTAAAAAGAACTCTTTCAAGGCAAAAGTATACAAAAACTCTTCTGAAATGAAGAAAAATATGACACCACTATACGTAATTTCCGGTCAATGGTCAGCTAGCTCCACTATAGTCAGAAATCTACCAAATGGCTCTCAAACTGAGCCCAAATTATTCCACGATACCAACAGGACTCCTTCAGAGAGTTTAATGGTTAAGCCTATTGAGAAACAGCATATACTCGAAAGTAGGAAAGCATGGAAAGACGTTGCTGAGGCAATTAAATTGGGAGATTACGGCTTAATCAACAAAACTAAGTCCAAACTAGAGAATGCACAAAGAGAACTGAGAAAGAAAGAGGCGGAAGAATCAACTACATGGAAGAGAAGGTGGTTCAAAGAGATTGACTACCTAAAAAACTCTAGTAAGACAAAAGATTCCTTCTATGTTCTTGCGACACAAATGGGCTTGTCTGTAAAAAATGTCCCCAGTGGAACACTCATTGGTGATAAGGAAGACCAGAAAAATGGCCTAACCGCTACACATTGGCGTTTTGATAGATCACAATGGCTTGCCGAAAACGAAATCACATTATAAGTTACAAATAATACTATCTCATGACCCCCAAAACAAAACTAATATAAACCATGTATAATATTTAATAATAAATTTATATTTGATATCCATTCATTTAATCACGTTTGCCCGCCCGCCAACAATGATATTCAGTGATCTTACAATCAAGAAACTGAAATTCAATCAATGGTAAGGATTGACCTAATTCTACAAAATCCACCAATTCTAAACGCTCATTATTGCTTCTGCCCCATCACTTGAACATAATAGACATCCTTGACAAGAATATGACTACCAATGATCCCAAAACCATGGCTGTCATGGTACCATGCCATGGAATTTGGAAAGGTGTTAGTGATACAACTGCTGGCAATCTAGGACAATTTCCAGAGAACTGGTTTTTGGCACCATTTCAATACGAAGGGAGAGATCATCTAAGTTTTATTAAGCATGGCTTAACTGGTGTATCTCTATTACTGGATGCCATTAGGGAGACTACGTTGATCTTCAGTGGATCTCAAACGAAGAAGGAGGCTGGCCGTGTTTCCGAAGCAAAGAGCTATCAGAAATTGATGCATTTGATATTGGAAACCGCAATTAAATCATTTGATGCGTTTGAGAGTGCCTACCGAACTATTGACCCAGAAATTATTACATTAGTTGATAGTATTTTAAAAAAAATGGTTACAGTAGATATCTCATTAGAGGAGTTATTTGAAGATCAAAATATCACACTTGAGGAATATGCGTTAGATTCGTTTGACAATCTCTTATACTCACTCGGACAGTTTTATACAATTAATGGTGTTTACCCATACAGAATGATCATTGTTGGATTTGGTTTCAAGAGAGCAAGGTATATAACCTTACACGCTAGGGCAATTGATTACAGAAACATCAGTTATGTAGAGATAGAACCATCACCAAAGGATTATTCTGATTCAAGATTGAAAGAATATTTCGAACAATTGAATGATCTGGAGAAAAAAAATGCTTCTGCATTGTTTTCAAATGACTTTTTTGGGCGTAAGTCTCCATTGGCTGATAAGAAACTGAAAAGAAATCCTTTCCAAATGACTCCAAATTATGAAGTTCTTAACTTACTGAAAAATTTGAATGATTACGAAGATGACGAACAATTCAGGAAGGAGCAAATCATGGGAAATACACCTTGGTAGCGTACACTAATATGAACGGTAATCTCTTCGTCAAAACCATAGGCAAATATCAGAACATATGACATAAACACTGCAAAGTGACTTAAGTTATTACTACCTACCTAGAACATGTAGCTTAATACATTGGGGGTACATAACCTGTATATATATATAAATTGGATATTAGTTCGGATAAATTTACTGATCGTAAAATCATTGGAATGATTATTTATCACTGGACTCAAAGCCAGCAGTATCAAATGGTTTGTAAATAGTGATAGAATTGTTACTAGAGATGGTAGCACTTAGATCATGTACCAATGGATGTAGTGCAACGCTGTTTCTAACACCAGATTTGACACTGCTTGGTTGACAGAATTTGAGGCAATGGCTTTGCAGTTCTTCAGGTTCGAAACTTGGCATGTAGTCTTCGTTGTCATCATCATTTCTGGAGAACAAATACTCCATATCCCAGTGATAAACATTACCTGAACCCCCAACAGTAACGAATTCAGAAGAGGCACTCTCAGAGAATTTGATGTCCACAACAGAGTCACCACCGGAGTGAAAGACTTTAGCTGTTTCAACTTGAATCGGATCTTCACCATTCTGTCTGTATGAGAGATCTATTGTTGCTTCATAGGTAGCACGAGCATCCCACAATTTGATCAAACCAGTACTGAAACCAGTTGCAAAGAGGTTCTCAGTAACAGGTGATGCATCAAATGTAGTCAATCTACCATTTTGTGGTTCACTTAGAATCCAAAGTGGTTTGTCATCAGTTCTCGTATCCCAAAATCTAACAACATTGTCATCGGAACAAGATGCAAACAAGTGGTTATCGAAAAATCTCACTGTGTGTGTAATAACGGTACCTGGAACACGCATCGTGCGTAGAATCTCACCTGGTTTGCCAGAATTATCTATAATCTTTAAAATGCTTTCTTCCTCATACCCATTGCTCTGAGATTTTACGATAGTCTCACTATCTATGGAAAGCGAGAAATCAGCAACAGCAAGATCCGCAGGCTTTTGGCCAGAGTGCATGCTGGCGAAGCTAGTTGATGGGCCCATCATTTCCTGAACGACATGAACTGGAACTTTACAGTCATCCTTAAACCATGCCATGGATCCGTTCTTAGACATCGCAATCAGAGCGTTGTCGTTCAAATCATCCAAATAGGTCATCTTGGACACCGTCTCGCCTTGGTAAACCCATTTAGGGCTACATGCAACGTCAGGGCTTTGGTGCACACCGTAGGTAGCTTCACCACCCTTCGCAGATTCCTTATTGCTTTTAGAAGACACCACATCACCAGTCTCATCAACAACAGAGTATGGCAGTAGGTCCAGAGGGAACTCGGCTTCGAACTCATATATGTTGCTGCCTTGAGAGTACACCAAGGTTGTTGTGAAGTTGTTCGACTCCTTGTCAGGGACGATGTCAGGTCTCCACGTCACAGTCCTCTCTAGCTCACTGGCATGATTCAATTTGCTCACAAACTTAGGAGTGAACCGAGAGATGTGCTGGTAAAGCGGTTTCCTGTTAGATAGCATCGTTATTATATCTCTCTAGGTCGTTACAGAAGCTTAGTCCTTAGCAGTGCGCCGTGTTTCCTGTTTTTGCTGCTCGAAGGATAAGGCCTTTTCAGTAACAGGACTCTCGGAACCGCAACAGGACTATTTATAATGTCTCACAGAAACGAGACACCCCTCCAGAGACAAAAGGAGAGAAGCAAATTTTTTTTTTTTTGCATTTTTTCTTCTTTTGCCAGCCCATTGTTATCATTTATTGATCTAAATGGGATAGACGTTTTCTTCATTGGAAGCTGAACCCTGCAGCACATTCTGAGAAAAAATTCCATGCATTTAGAGTTATAATTTGCGCTGCGATAGAATCTTCGATATAACACTCTTTTCTTCTTCCCCCATTAAATGGAATTCCTTTCCATTGAGACATCTGTGCCCACGTTTCTGTGGGCCGCAGGCAAATCTTGCTTTCTTTTTCTCTCTTCCCTCGTCATCTGCTGTACAAACGCGCACGACCCTCTCTTCCTCTCCGTTTAAATTTGCTTTCCTGCGAATATGCATGGAACACACACCCCGTTGTCTCGAGGCGGTGGAGAGAAGCGCTGCAGAAGCCCTTCTGCGCAGAGCTTCCATCGCACATGATGAGTAAGCCGCCCGGGCTTCGATGAGTAATCCGGTTTCGATGAGTAGGAGCTCGCGAACGTATGCACAAGTGGGATGCCTAGCCCACCACGGCTAGACACCAGAATCACAAACAAAAAGACCATGAACGGGGTCTAAAATGCTAAGCGCTCTTGGCATTGCACGTCCAGTGTACAGTACGACTTCACGTGATTGTGTTCTTTTGAAGGGCTCTCCCACTTGCCTTTTTCCGAGCCCTGGTGCGGCTGAGGGAGGGTCTTCCCGGGAGGGGGGGCCCCTTCCGGGATGAGCTTATATTATTGCCTTAGCCGGCTATAAGGGAAATAATGCTGCGACCCACGAGACTCCCTAGCCCCCTACTCTGTGTGTGGTGCTTTCGGGTTTTAGATGCGAATACTAAATCCTTGCTCTTGAGTTGGATCATGTAGAGACCACCGTCCCCCCCCCCCCTTGTTTTGAATAACACAGCGAAATAGATATTACTTGTAGCATATATAAAGTGCCAACCTTCTTGCTGGCACTGGCATCTTGACATTTAATTGCAACAGCTATTAGTTGATAATCGAAAGGAAAAGAATTTCGAAATCAAACAATAATATTTTAGATTGCAACACTAAATATGACTGAAAAACTCAAGGAGGTGACTCCTAAACCCATCGATGCTAACGACAAGTATGTTCCTTATAATCCACGGAAGATTCTCGGGATTGAGGTCTCTGAGAACTCGATAGTGCACGGCCTGTTCCAGGTCCAGAAGTTCTCCATCGTGCCCATGGCGCTGTACTTCCCCGTGCACGTAGTGAACACTATGGTGACACCACTGGTCAATGCCGAGGATGCCCCGGACTCTATGATGAAAACCATAAATGAGTGGGTCCCCACCGTAGCCTCTAAGGTGCTCATCGCCTCATTGCTGACACATGTTACTAGCGGCGTTCTACTGCGTGGTTGGAAATTGTACAGGAGGAAAGAGCTTGCTAAGAAATACCACCTAAATAAAAAATCTTCCACCTCTCAGGACAGCATTGGCCTGACCGGTGGAATCTCTGGCTACTTTTTGGGCCTATACAAACAATTTTCAGTTTCCCCATTGTCTATCTCCGGCTATGTTTTGACTCCATTTGTTCTCTACCATCTTCTGATAATGAAGTGGATCCCCGAAAGTATGGGGGAGCCAGATAGCGGCTTCGATTTTGTTAAGCAGATGTTGAGGGCAAGCGAGTGGTGGATTCGTTGGTTCGCTGGTATAATTCCATTGACGGCCCTGATATCTGCTGCGTCTTATCATGTCGTGGCTGGCGCCTGCAGATTGATGAAGGTCACTGATATGAATAAGAGAAAAAACGCTTCGAAGGTTGTATCTGGCTTGACAATTGCTGGATTCTTGTCAGTCTTGAGATTGTCACACTCTAAGTCACTTTCTAGTGATTGGACGCAGTTCAAGCATGTTTTCTCTAAGCTGAGGTTGTTATAATGAACAAATCTGATTACAAGAATATCAGGAATAGCTTTTAAACTTTATCCAATTTGAATATTGCCAACTATGATATCGAATTAGTATCACTGAATATACTCACATGCAAAAACAACAACCTATATATTTATTCTTAAAATACTCACATGCAATTTTTTTTTTTTAAAGAATATTTAGTTATACTGTAATGGCGAGTTCAAGTCATTTATTTGATGAGAGCTCACTGCTCATAAGGTTTACCAAACGAATATTTATAAAGTTATCATAATTCTTGACATAGTAACTTATATATACAAATGATGCATTGAAAATGGGTAATGATCCCAATCAACTACCACCAAATAACAGCTTAGATATATTACTTGCCTGCCCTCTTGTGTGACAAAGAGTTCAATATTTCATCATACTTTTCTGTAACAAGTTCTGCTTGCGAGTCATTCGATATCTCATGATTCAACGTATTAGCTTCAAAGTTATGTGACGATCCTTCGTTTCCCGATACTTGTGTACCAAGAATTGGGAATGGTTTCAATGATTCCCCGTAAATTTTTTTCAGCCCATGGTCATCTTCATTAACTTTTTTAATAAGATCATCAATAGAATCAATCCCTTTCGCTTTTATGATCGCTTCTCTTAACTCAGAACCCGATGGAACTGTTGGAATGATTTTTGGGAGTGCATCTTTATCAATGTTGTTAGATACATCCCTTGATACACCTGAACTGCTATTAGTTGTTGATGGTGGACTTCTTTCGTATGTTGCTGGGTTAATTGTACCTTTTTGGTGAACAAAAAAGCCCCATTTATGGAATTCACCCTCCTCATGCTCTTGCTTTTTTACCAGTAATGAAGTACTGGAAGAGGTTTTACTCAATAATGCTTGCCCGGTAGTAGCATCAATAATCTTACCTGATTCACTGGCCATTGGATGAGGCATCAAATTATGTTCAGAGTCCGGTGATTTTGGTGCATTATGCCTGATTCCAAATATTCCATCGGAATCCAGATGCTTTAAAAACGGCCGGTGATGATGATGATGATGATGATGATGATAATGTTGATCATCCTGTTGCTCACTGACAGTCGGAGATAAATTGGTAGGTGAGGGTGAATCAGATGAAACTGATTTGACTTTCTGTAACATTTCCAGTTCTGGTGCTGCCAGTATCTTAGCAACTGAGGTGGAAGCAAACAATGTAATAATATTTGCAAGATTTTTCTCCACTAAAAGCAAACGAAGTAGATTCTCTTTTTCCTTTAGTGGCAAAATACCGTAGTTTCGTTTCTCAAACATGACATCAATCTTCTTTTGAACATCATAATGAACACTCTCTAGTCGTTCAAAAAACTTTTTCAGTAAATAAATCCTCGTGGGATCTGAATCGTTTGGATTATAATTAGTTAGCCTCTCTAATATTTCCTCTGCATTCTCGGAAATTACCTTACCGTCAAACAATAAATCATCTTGAGATGTCAAATCGTCCTCAGAAAAGTTTGAATCAATGGCCTTGTTTACATGTAAAGCTAGGGTGACTGCGATACGTGATTGTATTTCATCAGAGATTTCTCCGAAGTCTACATCCAATCCTAATAGTGTAGGACGATCTCTACAAAGTCCATACAATGCGGCACCTAAAGTTTTTATACCAAACAATTTTGTCTTTTCATCGTCCATGCCACAGCTTAAATATTGATCACTAACGGCCTCCGGTAACCCCAATTGATTTTTCATTGAAATATGGGCTAATTTAGGACACTTTTGAAGTATTTCACATAACATTATCATTTGCTTGTATGTTAAGGAGTTAGAGTCAAAATGAATTCTTTGTAATGAAGGGAATGAGGGCAAATATTTATAAAGATAGGGGAAAATTGTTGGAAACATATCTGGCAAATTACTCATATCAAGAAATCTTATTCTGGGAAGTTTTGACAAATACTTTATTAGTGTTCCTATATTTTGAATGCTTTCTATAGTACATCCATTGATGGTAAAGTATTCTAAGTTATTGAAAGTCAGTGTCGATAGCTTTTCAATGATTATTTTAACAAAAGGTTCTAGGTTAGTATAAGCCAAATCTACCCCTTGTAAATCAAACTGAGAAATTGAGTCCAAGAGAAAAGTCATGCATTTTTCAGAAAACACACCTGAAGCCATTCCTAACCTTTTGTTGTGTGTCATATTTATACTAGCAAATGTCATGATAATCTCTTGATATGAATCAAAAGGCATATCGATAAAGCGCACTCCATTCAATAGCAACTCATCTAGTGGCCTGCCTTTCCTTTCTCTTAGAACATTACACAATAATGGCCAATTCATATTATGACGGTAACATTCTATTGGAAGTTCATTTCTAATTTTCGTTTGAGATATATCTAGCTTTGAGATAGATTTGTTGCAATATAAAAATTTGCACAACATTTCCCAATCCTTTGCATTTAAAACGACATTTCTAAAACCCAATTTCTCAATGGTCGAAGAATTTATGATTGATGATAGTACAATTTGAATCATATCCGAGTTTAGATTCACATTATCAAACACAATTATCTGAATAGGTGTGATTGAAATAAAATCACAAAAGGAAAGAATATCAATCAATGTGGGTTTGGGATTTAGAAATTTGAGTGTATGAAGTGGAGCAGATTTCCCCTTCACTTGACGCAGTGTGGAGGGGATTGGCAAAATTTCTCTTAAATGACAACACCGAGTATAGACCACATCTAAAGGTAAATCATGGTGACCTGTGCTTCCTCCAGAGCTATTTAGTCTGGATGTTGAGGAAGAATCACCCTCAGTCTCAAAAAATGTTGCATGCTGATGTATCGGCATATCTATTGTTAAATCTGCAACCCTAGCATCCAAAGTGGACATTTCTGGATCAGATAAGTTGGAGTCTGAGGATGCTGCCGATGTGAGTACTCTATTAACAATGGAGTTTTGTGCAGCACCGAACAACGACCCTGAACGGCCTCTAAAACCAGTCACTTCATTAGCAATCCTTTCAGCAACTCTATGTGCCTCTTGCTGCTGCCTTTCCGATTCTTTCAATATTCTCCTATAGTTTTCTAGTGCAGCTTTATACTCTTTGGAATCCTTACTGTATCGCGGCATTTTCGGTTTGCACGTAGTCTTGTCATCGGCAGTGGTAGTAATCCCGACTGATATCTTCGGCTCTTCGCTGATGAGATCATCGGGGACTACTATATCGCCAATCTTAGGTTTTCTGGAAGGCAATTGCTGAGCTGGCTCGTGGTGGAACTTATCCAATGCAAATGATACCCTTCTGAGGTCAACGTTGTCCAGCGCATGCAAAGAAGCTCCATTGTGATGATGAACATGGTGAGTGCTGCTAGGGTCCAACTGATCATCCAATCCTCTACTGTGGTCTCCATAAGATATAGGGGAGGCTGGGTCCGGTGGCGACTGGCTTGACGGCGAAGATGCAGCATTTTTGAAATGGAACAACTTCAATGGTGAGTTCGGAGATTTCGAGGCAGTGCTATTGGCTGACCTTTCCGATGTCTTCACAATATTGATAGGCGCTGCTTTAGCATTTGTAGAGGCGGTGTTGTGTGACCTAGTCGCATCATGCTGCAACGAATGCTCTTTGTTACCACTGCTGGAGGATGATCCGTGGTGTTCTTTCTCCTTTTCCGTTATCTTTCCAAACAGAGACCCGAACAGCGATTTCTTCTTCTCTCCGTGACCTACTGTACTGTGCCTCCTTCCGCTATCGACAGAGACAGCGCTACTGGAGTTACCAGGGCCCTGATCTGTGGCCGATAGATCGCCGTTGGAGATAGAGTTCGACCTCGGCCGCCTCTTATGCGCCGAGTCAGCAAGGGTCTGGCGCTCCTTTTCGGATATAGTAACACTCCGCCTCAGTGGATTCAAAGTATCGTGGTCCAACGACGCATTGGGGCTCGCTATGTACTGCTCTGCGACCGACACGGGCCTGTTCCTCTTCTTCCCCTTGTACAGCCACTCGATCGGCACATCAATCTGCTCCTTCTGTAGTGAGGACATTGTGCGACCGCGTTGCACTTGCCCAAGACGTCCCCGGCCAGATACGCTGTAATTGAAGCCACAGCCGAGTTATATACAGCTATCAGAGATCCTGCCGGCCTGGCCCCCCTGCCCTGCTCCCCCGGTTGGCTCCTTCTGATCCACGCTTACCCAGCTGTCAGGGCTACCCTGGGGACCCACCTAGACTCGACAAACCCCTCCACCCCCACACAAGAGCGCAATCACCACAAGGAGACAGTCTCTGTGGTAAACAATGGGTGGAGAGAGAGCCATTACGCAAGACCCGGGGCCCAGTAGGGGGGCTTTGTGCGAGATTCTCTGTGCGTGCACGTACTGCGTGCCCATACTCAGGAAGACCTCACTGCATGGAAAGAAGCACCCTCCATGCAGTGTACACCAGGGAATACCCCAGTTCCTTCTGGTTGGGAGCATGACATAACGAGTCTGTAACTTTATGACTAGGGAAGTGCGCACAAACATCCACAAACACCCACAAACACCCAGAAGTTGGGTCGAAGAAGGGGGGGGGGCATGTAGCGAGTATCAACATCCTGTCCACGGCAATAACGGACCGTACAGACACAACATAGTATAAAAGCAAACCCAACGTTATTGTAGTCTATCACAGCCAGTAACCGATACCATTACACACGGCACGGCACATGGGTCATGTGCCGTGCCGTACACTGGTACTCCCACCTTACCCCCACCCCACCCCACTCTCCAGTACGACGCCCGCACTGCTTACTCAGCAGGGTGTGTGGGAAGAGAACAATGGGTGCGCGCGATGAGGAACGCTGTTTTGCGCTGTGCTCGGGAGAGAATGCACATTAGTCAGCATTGCGCTGCTGTTGCCATATAAAAAGAGTCCTGCACTCGCCTCTTGCGCTGTGCCGTTGGTCTTCGGACGGACGGAGTTGGCACCGGAGAGCAGAGCACTGAAGGACAGAGCGCTGATTGACGGAGCGAGAGCGCACGACGGGGAACGAGTACAGTATAAACGCGCAGAGACAGATATGTTGAGGCTGGGAACATGTGCCAGGGCCGGCTCTTTGGCTATGCGCGCGGTTGCGCAGTCTGCGGGTGCGGGCGTGCGGTCTGCGAGTGCGGGCGTGCGGCTGTACCACGCGAAGGTGATAGAGCACTACACGAACCCGCGGAACGTGGGGTCTCTGGACAAGACGCGGGAGGACGTGGGGACGGGTGTGGTTGGTGCGCCGGCGTGCGGGGACGTGATCAAGCTGCAGATCAAGGTGAACGAGGGCACGGGCATCATCGAGGACGTCAAGTTCAAGACGTTCGGGTGCGGGTCGGCGATTGCGTCGTCGTCGTACCTGACGGAGCTGGTGCACGGCATTAGCATCGACGAGGCGGAGAAGATCCGGAACATCGAGATCGCGCGCGAGCTGAGTCTGCCGCCGGTGAAGCTGCACTGCTCGATGCTCGCCGAGGACGCCATCAAGGCCGCGGTGAGGGACTACCGGACCAAGCGGGCGGCCACGAACCTGTCCTGAAAAGCTAAGCGGCTGGCAGACTGTCCAACGCGAAAAAATGAGCAAAGTGCGGGGTCTGATATATGGACTTCGAGAGGATAAACGAAAAAATCTGCCTTCTGCAATTGATACATGTGGACCGCAGTGGCTATCGAGGATCGCAGTTCAGGGCACTGCCTGGGTGACCAGACATTGGCACGCAGAGATTGTCCTCAACCTTTATATAATACAGCACCATCGGCAATATATAGATACAGACGGTACTGCTCTGCGATCGGTCTCTCGCTATTTGCAGGCACATATGTAGTATGTATACGTTTTAGCACATGGAATATACTAATATACGTAATGACATCGTGACATCCCGTTCATATGTACATTAGCCCGAAGTGAAAAATTTCGAAGTGGTGCAATGCCTGATCGTGTGTCTCCCAAGCGATGAGGGAACCCACTTAACATGAATGCTGGGTACATTTTGGACATTTTGCTGTTCTAAATATTGTTTTCTCTGGTACGTTTACTTGTTGCAGCCTATATCGACAATCCCCCTCCACTGTACACAATGTCTGCCACTCTCTTCGATGACATATTCACCATTTCTGAGGTCGATCCTGGCCGTTACAACAACGTCTGCCGTATAGAGGCCGGCTCCACGACACAAGAGCAATGTAAGCTCACTCTAGATATAAATACCAACCTGTTCCCAGTGCAAGTGAACGAGCAATTGACAGTAACCGTTGCCTCTACCCTGGACGTGGACGAGGACGAGAAGAGCAACATAAAGGAATCCGGAGCTACCAGAAGTTGGAGACCCCCACAGGCAGGCGACAGGTCTTTGGCAGACGACTACGACTACGTGATGCACGGCACCGCCTACAAGTTCGAGGAAGTTAGCAAGGACATCATTGCCGTGTACTACTCGTTCGGTGGCCTGTTGATGAGACTGGAAGGTAACTACAGAAACTTGAACAATTTGAAGCAGGAATCTGCATACCTATTGATCCGTCGTTAATCCTCATTTGGAGATGAACATTCAAACCCGTCCTCAAGTCTACTGAATTTGATGAATAGTAAGATCCCACCATTCCCGTTTTGTTCTCATGTCGTGAAATTTTGCTTTATAACAGCATGGACATCCCTCACCACTTCACAACAAATTTATATGTAAATTATTCATAATATAAATCCCCATTAATCCTTTACACCCCCCTTCGTTTCTATATTGCTAATGGAATGTACATCTATATAAACAGCATGACTTGATGTCTAAAAGGCCCTACAGAGACAAAACAAAATGTTTGATCCTATACCCAGTATTATTGCCATCCGCTGCCTCTTATTGAAGAGGCCCTCGTTTCTCATTAGAAGTAATGCAAACACCCCTAGACAAAAGCCTGTCGTGACTCCTATGAGGAAGTCTTTGTTGTTTTTGATGTTTGTGGAAGCAAGCGAGTTGTACCTGTCATCCACCACATTCTGCTCTTCGCCAGCAACTGTCCAATTGGGAGAGCCGGAATTGTCTGCCGGCGCAGCTCCGCTCTCCATCCACATCTCCTCAAGCTGCCGTATATCTCTCCTCCCAGACTGTCCCTGCGATCCATGTGCATCCCCATTAATCCCAGCGTTTATCAACTCCTCCTCCTCTTCTTCTACATCACCGTACGTCATCCTAAACTGCTGCCTCAACAGCTCGATCTCCTCATCATTGAACCCAACTGACCTGAGTCTGTCAAAACCGATAGCCTGTGTGGTGACGGAGTCCTCGCTAGGGCCCAGGGCGTCAAGTGCATCCTCGTTAGCCAGCTCCTCATCACTCAGCACATCCGTCCCTATCACACAGTGCACATAGTACAACAACTCAGACACCGGCTCGTCCTCCGAATGAGCACTCACGCGATCGAAATACCTCTCGACTTCAGCACCAAGATTAGCATTCGTGCTCAGCACATTACCGTCCCTGATAAAACGCAAACGCCTCCTGGACGTCTGCTCGCTGCGCAGTTCCCGGCACAGCCTACGCAGCCAGTGCGTATTTATGTTCTCCCGCGACACCTGCGAGATGTTCAGCTTCAAATCTGCAACCGACTCATCACTGAACCGAACCACTATAAACCGTGGCATCGCCGCAGCCGAATCAGCCATATCTCCGTTATTTCTGGGAAGCAGCGGCTCGTGTGACATATTCTAAAGCAAACCTGCTGACCCCTAAAGTATCCCGACACTAACACCTCGTAAACACCCCGTAAAATAGCTCTTGCAGCTTCCCAGTGACCAAAACCCACTTGCCATCTAATCGCACATGGGGAAACCTGATGGTATTGCACCGCCTGTGAAATAGGGCCCTTGCGGGCACACAAATTCCCAAACCCTAATCCGAACAGGACTGTCTACCAAAGCCCTAAAACGGCAGGGTATCAAGCCCTAGGGCTGGCCTGAGTCATATAATATTCAACGAACACATCATGTGCCGCGAGGCATATAAGCACTCATCACTGACCATAGCTGCTGGGGACGTAGTGTCGCAATTGCTTTCTGCTTGCGGAGTGGCAGGACAGTATGTACTATTCTTTGTATACGTGGATACATACTCAATGCTATTTACAAGGGCTATTTTGATATGCACATTTCTGTTGTGTTTTACTTTTTCCTTCTTTTAGTTACGTAGTGTCCAATAGAATATAGAATGTAGGTTCGGTGTGAGAGTAGTTGCTCCTCATGCCATATAGATAGGTGTGGTGTCTCCTTCCAAGCGGAGAGTTTCTTAGTGAATTGCTTGATAAACAAAGGAAGAAGTCGTTTTTTCTTAGTACCACCAGCTGGGGGCTAGGTTCAGTTCCCCTGCTTCATCTCGCGGAAGAAGGACATCATGCCGTTGAATACAACCAGCATGATACCACCGCCGGGACCCAGTCTCAGGATCTTTGGAACGAAGCCCTTGTACAAGGCTCTGAAACCTTCCTCGGAGTAGACCTTCATCAGCGAAGGCCAGGTCCAGTTGTACTTGGGGACCACGGTGCCGTCGGCGAGCGTCGTCGTGGCGCCGCCCTGGATTCTGGACTTGACGACGTCGAACGGCGTGTTCAGCAAGGTACCGACGGTACCACCGATGGTGCCCGCGATCAGGTCGTTCCTGGTCTTCTCAGCGTTGGTCCGCGCCTCTGGCAACAGCGCGCGGACCTGGAAGATGACACCGAAGTACCCACCGTTCCAGAAGGCGTTACGCCACATCGTGGACTCCAGCCCGCTGTACAGCGACAGCACACCGTGCTGCCTCACGGTCTTGAAGACGACCTCCAGCGGACCAGAGAACTTCGAGTTCACGTCCTGCAGCCTGATCTTCACCAGCTCGAAGGGCACAATCACGCACGCCTCCGTCACACCGGCAAGCGACCCACTCAGAATAGAGATCTGGCGGTTGGTCTGCTCCACGCCGTACAGTCCCTTGAACATCTTCTGGTAAGCATCGTTGCACGCAAACTTCGTCGCACGCTTAGGAGCCTCCATCAGCATCGGTGAGGAAATCCCCTTGTACAGCCGGCCGAAGCCCTCCCGCCGCACAATCTGGGCTAGCGTATCCACTACCCCACCGTACACAGGCGCACCCGCCCCACCAGCACCAGCACCAGCAGCACCAGCAGCACTACCAATCTGCAGCTGCATACGCGTCTTCACAACGTCCAGCGGATACATCACCAACAGCTCCGACACACCGGCCACAGCACCGGACACAAACTGGTACACAAACGGAAGGTCAGACATCTCTACTGCTTTACGTTCCTTCCTGCTGGGACCTCAAAACATCCTGCCATGCTTCTGCAAACTACTCTTTTATAATACGCTGCGAAGCGTCCGGACAGCGCGCCCGGAGAGGGAGCACCGACTGCCCCCAATGACTCGTCAAAAGCACACAGAGAGAACCCACGACGAAACCTCGAAGCACAAAACCTCGAAGCACAGCCGTTGTATATAACAATATATTCGGGTAAGGCCTTCTGGGCCTAGTTGCCCTGCTCTACGAACCCCCCCACCTTCTTCCCTCTCGGGCAAGTCGGAATCGCTACTTAACGTGCGCAATGTGGAGAAGCACGGATGGGGACGGGGTGGGAGAGGGCAGCCCCGGCTGGATGCCCATGTAGACAAACATTAGAAGCAGCGATGGGTTTGAGACGTACTTGAAACTTGATTCTTGCTTCTCTTTCCCCTCTTGCTCGACGTAAGCGAAGAACCTGCCCTCCCCTCCTCTCGCAACAATGAAGCTCATCACATTCCCTGGCCAAGGGACGTCTATCCCTGTAGCGGTGCTCAAGGCGCTGATCCGGAACAAGGAGGCACAGTTTAAGACTATATTGGACCGCGGGACGCACCGTAGGAGCCTGCTGGAGCATGTGTTCCAGCACCCGTCGAGTCCCGGGAGCATCGCCGTGTGCTCGAACTTCCTGTATGAGCTGTACGGGCTTATATCAGAGGAGACGCAGGCGCAGCGGGACCAGGAGCTGCGGTTCCTGGGCCACTCGCTGGGGGAGCTGACCTGCCTCAAGGTCAACGAGCTCTTCACCACCCGCGACCTCTTCGACATCGCAAACTTCCGCAACGAGCTGATGATCCGCCACACGGAGCAGTACCTCCGGGCTTACAACAGGCGGGGCTCTAAGTTCGAGATGTGGGCGCTGTCCTCGCCGAAGGCCGCAGACCTGCCGCTGGAGGTCTACAAGCTGCTGACGGAGTCCCCGTTCCCCTCTGCACACACCATCGCGGTCGCCAATGCGAACTCCGTGAAGCAGTGCGTGGTGACGGGGCTCGTGGAGGACCTCGAGGGCCTGCGTACCGAGCTGCACCTCAACTTTGCCCGTCTGCGCATCTCAGAGCTCACCAACCCACACAACCTGCCCTTCCACAACAACACCGTGCTCAGGCCCATCCAGGAGCCGCTGTACGACTTCATCTGGAAGATCATGAAGAACAACGGCACGCACACCTGGACCAACCTCAACCACCCGATTATCTCAAACCTCGACGGCACGGAGTCCCGCCTGATCCACCACGCCCTGGACAAGTTCGTCAAGTGCTCCAGCAACACTGTCATGTTCACCTGGTGCTACGACACCATCAACCGCATGGTCGCAGCCACGAAGGACTCCGACGACCCGCTGGATACGGCGGTGTGCATAGGCCCCGGAAACGTAATACACAACCTCATCAGGAGGAACGTGCCGGGAATTAAGTGCCACGAATACTCATCCATGGCCACGATCGATAGCTACCACGGCATACACTAGATGACATCCTATAATACCTTATCAGCACTAATTGAAAGCAGAACCAACCGATCCCCGCGAGCAAACTTGTACATAAGTTAGAGACGATAGCAAGCTCAAGGGACCCCTTGACTCTCTTTTTTGTATAATCATAAACTCTGATAGACTGTGTTAAAAATCAAATCTAATAAATATAAAATGTATTGCTTATATCAGTACAAAGAGACCGCTGAGTTACTCGCAGCGACCGATACACATTTGTACAACATTATATTTCCAACCGGTGTTCGTTTCTTCAGCTTGCACCAAAAGGGATTCCTGACGTGCGCTACCCAACAAACTCTCTGACTGTGATGCTGGGACTTCTTGGAGGAGAACCGGCTCCGTCGCCCGAATTGACTCCCGTCGCTATCGACAGCTTCTGTGGTTTCTTGAGCACCGTAGTTTCGTTCTCCGACACTATCGAGGTGGAGGAGTTGCTGGCCTCTTTATTTGGCAGGGGTTCCCTGTACAGATGCGCCTTGTCCTCATCCGAGAACCTGAGCAGCGTCGGGGACTCCACGGACGCCCTGATGTCCGGCGAAAGCGAGGGACTCCCCATCGCAAGCGAGCTGGCCTCTATCCCGGTCTTAGCAGGGTTTGTATCGAGCGAGAGAACCGGGTGTCTGCCGTCCTCGTCGCCTGCCGCCCCCAGCGTCGGTGTCACCGGCTCGGAGTCGTCAGAGGACGCCTCCCCCATAGACTTCGACCGGAACCGGCTCGCCAACAGCGACTCCGTCATGTACAGCTTCATCTCCCCGCTCCCACTCGTCGCAGGCTCCACATCCTTCAGGTAATTGTACACCTTCACAGCGGACTCCTCATCGTCCATGATAATGATCACACGGTCCATGAACGGAAGCGGCGTGAAATAGTGCAGATGTGACTTCAACTCCGGATACGCCGCCAGCAGCGCCTTTTCCAGCGCCTGCGGCCACTTCTGATCAAACCGAGCCTTCGGAACATCCGTAATCAACACTTGCGTCTTCATTTAATCCACCCTTATTCGAAATCTTCAATATCACACACAGCTCTTTTCCTCTCTCTCTCTCTCCTTCTCTCTTTTATCTATTGGCTCAATCCCAAAGCATTCACAATGCCAGCTTTATAGTCCCAACAATAATAATTCCCCAGCCCGTGTTTTAAGCCTTCCCGCAAGCCTCTTTGCCTCCTCCCCCCCCCTAGCAAGAATGTTTCTATTTCTTTTTCCCTGGTGGCCCCCCACCAGCCCCAGCCCCAGAAGGCATTTTTCATGATTTAGAGCATTTCATATGACCCCCGACTGCCAGAATGACATCCCAGCTCTGAAAAAAATTCAAAACCAGCAGCACAACTCGTTTTCCTTTGACTTACAGGTAAGTTTTGACCCGTTCTTCGCCAAACGACGGACGGACAGCCCTGCGTCGAACTGATAAGCCTCAATCGGTAGGTGGGAAAAAAAGCCAACTGGGGAAAAACGCAGAAGGCCTAGTGCTGGAAAAGGAGGTGAGGCTGTGCGGATAACGATCTTTCGGTAGTTCTCAATTGGTCGACGGTGGAGCTGGCGTTTCTTGAGAGATGGCTAAGCGTGTGTACGATCCTATACACGATGTGTTCCAGGAGGCTGGGGAGAGCGAGGAGAAGGTTGCGGTGCAGGAGTCGCCGAGGAAGGTGCTGTCTGTTGGGGAGATGAGCAACGGGGCGGCTGAGAAGCGTGTGGACATCAGCAGCATCATAAGTGCGGACGACGGTCCGCAGCCGAGCCACTCGGAGGTGCGGGTGGTGCGGATAGTGCAGGAGGAGCACGACGAGGAGGAGACGGACAGCGAAGTGGAGGAGGAGGACAGCGAGCACAAGAAGGACAAGAGCGAGCGGGGCGGGAGCAACAAGTACACGCGGCACCTGAAGAAGCCGGACGGGGCGTTCTTTTCGCGGAAGGACATCCAGTACGGGTTTCTGCGGCGCCTGCTGACGGACGACCGGCTGCTGTTCGACAACCACTTGAAGGCGTCGTTCCAGACATCGCTTGCGCCGATGACGCTGGCGGACAACAAGGTGCCGCCGGTGACGGACGCTGCGTACGATGCGCGGACGTTTGTGTTCAACGACAAGCTTACGTTTGCGCAGCTGTACGCGCTGAGCATGGCCTCCTCTTCGAAGTGTTCCAAGATTCTCCGCGACAAGCTGTTGCTGGACAGCCAGGTGGCATTCTCCACGTGCATCCTGGCTTTCCTTGTGAACATCGGACGGCTCAACACTACGATCAACTTCTACTTGGAGATGACGTCGCAGCTGAGGACGTACCACAGTGTTCCGTGTCTCCAGGCACACTCGTCAGAGAGCAAGTCGCTGCAAGACACGCCGCGCATCAAGTCGATCCTGCGTAATCTTCCGCAGGGAAACGATACCATCAACTTGTCATTGATATACAAGATGCTGGGGGTCATTGACTGGGAGACGTTCAACTCTATTGGTGAGGTAACACCGCAGAAATACTCCAAGGATAACAAGATTGCCGAAGACGGTGAGGATTTCGAACTTATAGGGAAATTCAACATCATCAATATGATATTTGCATTATGCGACAGTGCAACAATAGTAAGACTGAACTTCTTGATGAAACATGTACAGTTGTTGGACCCTGAAGGTAAAGAAGATAAAGCAAATAGTGAGAAAGTACTCTCTCTATTCAACATATTGGATAGCTCAAGGTATGAACTGGAAGATAGGGTAAATATAATCCTATGGCTATTCTACATTCATTTGCAAACAAATCTGAGCCCCGAAGAAATTTCAATGAGCATAGACAAATTCAGAGACAGTGGTATTCCTGGTTTGTCTGAGGGGAAACTGCCGCTAAGACTGGCCACAGAGGAATACGATATAGATACCGAGGACGAAGTCGCATATGGCGAAGTACAAAATCAAAAAAGAAAAGACTTTCTGTTAAAGATGGGCAAGCTCGATAATGACGACGATAAAACGGATAAAGACCATGCATTTAGTCCCAGGAGAAGAAGAAGGAGAACAACAGAAAAGGAGAAAGGATCTAATAAAAAGGCGAAAAAGGAAGACGGAGAAGATCAAGACGAAATCTCAAAAGAAGGTAGAAGAGGACAAGGCCAACAGAAGAAGAATCAAAAAGAATCTAAAAAGAACAACGATCACTTACTTACTGACAGCAAACTTGATGGTGAGGAGTCCCATGCTAAGAAATCGAAATTATCGGTTCACGAAGGACGTGCCAAGAGACTGATAGAGTATGATCACAATAAAGAGATCGGTGTAATTGAAAAGACAAGGGAAACAAAAACTCAAAAGCAACTTTTGGAAGATTTGCTAGATGCACAAAGCTACTGTAGATTGAAAAGGAAGGATCTCGGTATTTTGAGGATATTTAACAGATATGATGACATCCCAATGGGTTCCGTAATTGGAGTAAGAGGTAAAAAGCGGAGAAAATACAAAGACGAAGTTTTGGGATATGAAACTGATTACCTGCGCACTATCGGATTAGCAAAGAAAAAGTTTTTGAAAAAATTACATGATGAACACGAACATGTTGATAGAGCCAATGACGATTTATTTCGATTGTAATAGTTAGTATAGTTTATTTTTAGAAAATCAACTTTTTTATTTTCCAATTCACATAATATGCATTATTAAAAGAAAAAAATTGAATATTAATATTTTGGTTATGCATGTTCAGCAATGCATCCATTCGTAATTATTTTGGGAAAATGCATCATGGTCAACTTCCATAAAGAAGAAAAAAATCAATCAACGATGTTTTATTTGTTTTATTGAAATGAAACACAGAAAATAAAATCAATTCACCCTTAACCAGAAGGGTGTCTTACATAATATTTAGAGTGTCGCGTATTATATAGAAATATATGCTAGATATATATCTTTTTTCAGGAGGAACTAAATTCATTTAGTCATGACAAAAAAGAAGTGGTTATATGCATAACAATTGTGCAATCTTCATGAGACTTATTTCTCGTCACCACCATGAACACTCTTGGAGACGTACTCGACAGCATCGTTCAACTTGTGCTTAGCAGCATCCATGTATTCTCTGCCAGTGTCAGCCCAGGTTTCACCGGAAGCGTCATCGGCACCCTTTTGAGCGGAGTCGAACATACCTTGACCGACACCCTTGTTGTCCTCAGATTGGACCTTACCGGCCATCTTGTCCGTCTTGTCCGTCACGAATTCCTTACCCTTGTCCCAGGTGGACTTCTCAGATTCTGGAGTCAAAGATTCGTTGATCTTGTCGGAAAAGTTCTTTCTACCAGCGTCAGACATTATTGATAATTAATTGAGTTTTGTTTTGTTTGTTTGGCGAATTCAGATGTATTCGGTTGATGGTTTCTTTCTATGTTTTTACAGAAAAGAGGAAACAACTAATTCAGATCAAGAATAAGAAAACTTCACCTCCTTATATACTTTTTTTTTTCTTCTTCCCATAAATCTTCCAACCCTTCAATCCTCTCATATTCTTTTGATTTCACCCTTGTTAATCTCCCTTATCCCCCCGAGATTGCAATCAAAAGAAGTTCGATGAACTACAGAGAAACCGGCCACTATAACCCCTCTCCTCCTCCCTTATGCAGCTATTAATTCATGTTTCCAAAGACTAATATCGCCATTTTGTCCCTCATTTTGACATCCCCACTTCTCCCTCACCCATGTGGACCCGCTTTTCTTTCCAGAAATACCCATTTTACACTCAAATCATAACATCAAGCTGCACGTCACCTCCCCCTTCTCCCCCGTCCTCTGCAGGTAGCGCCGCTGGGGCAACCCAACACCTTACAAATAGCAAAGAATTACTGACGGCTTTTGGGGGGTTGACCTTGGGTATCCCCTAATTACCGTCATTCAATGCCCTTCCCTCCCAAAAATAAAACCCAGTTAACCTGAAGTCACTACTATTGTCATCAGTTGTCGTATGGCTAAATGCTAATTGCACAGAGAATGCACTCATGACGGCACAACGATGCTATGCTGCCTGTATGCACCGAACAATTTAAGGTTTCCCTTTTCTTTTTTAGCCACCTCTCATCTGCACAGAAACTCTTTACCTCTCCCTGCACAACCTTCTGTGCCGGAGAAACTTAGGTGCACCACACCATCGCTACCAATTTAAGGGTTCTCCTCCCATTCCCTTCCCTCGGCACACTCCTGTGCAGTACCTTCTGAGCTGGACACTGCGCTCTAATTTAATCTTCGACCCAATTCCATTTAACTGCTTAAATTAATGTTCTTTTCTCCGCCGGTTTCACTGCAAGTTTAGTTTCTTCGACGTGCCTTCCGGAAAAACCGAGATGCCCAGAGAGAGAAAGGCAGAGCGCCGTTACGAAGCGCTGTGCACGGAGACAACCCTGTAGGCCCCGCAACCTCGATTCCGTGGAGCCCTGCGAGCACAAGGCCTGTTCTTTCGAGGTCTGGGCCCTCACGAGCACTGTGCGCCCCCCTTGCGGACGTCTATGGCAACTGGAAACGCCTATGAAAAGGCTACATCATCCGTGAACACACCTGTGTTTGTGGTAGGGGAGGGGGGCACTGATCAATGGCATTGCCATTGATGCAATATTACATATTAGAGGGGGTTGCAGGGTTCTCCCCATTCATCCATTCGCCTTGCCTACCCCCCCTTGAATAGTCTAGAACTGTCGTTTGCCCCGAGGATGCGGGTGTCTTGTCTTGGGATGCTTGTTCTTCGCAGGTGACGGAGATTGAAGCCCACGCGGGGAGTGGCATCGCTAACCCGTGTGTGGTGTTTTGATGTCGCCAATTGTCCTTGACGTCATTCAGAGCTGTGCTGAAACCACGGCTATGCAACGCCTCAGCATAGGAAAGCGCGATTCGTCACCACCGCACGTATCACAATGTGGATGGACCTCATAGATAAGGAAATACGTAACCCCATGACCCGTAGTCGTGCGGCAAAGACACAGTTGAACTACCACCCAGTCCCAAAAGCTTGAAATCACTGGACACGTATTTGATAGTGCTCTGTCGTGTAACATGTGAGGAAATAGGGTTAATAGACGTTATTAGGGTTTTATCAGAACCCTAACTAACTGTTAGTCCTTCTTAGGGTTTCTTTTGTAGGAAATTCGAGCGGTTTCTGGAAACTCACTGTGACGCACCCGTCAAGGCTCACTTACACATAATAGCATTGCTCATTGCAAGCTGCTGAAATTTGCTTATGAGCTATATAGGACCAAGCCAGTGCACAACCTTAGTCACTACAGTGTGGTCCTTTTCTTTTGCCCCCCACCCATCTCTCATTTATTCGCAAATTGACTATATTTTCAACTTAACATATCGGTGACGTTATCAAGCATTTGACTCATTGAAAATGCTTGTAAGTAGCAGGATACTACTACAGCGGAGCACTGTGGGTGCACTTGGCGTCCAGAGCCGGGCTTCATTAAGAAGATGCTTCCATTCAAGTCCGTTACTCTCTCAAGAATCGTTCAAGGACCCTTACCAAACTCTCGGTGTGAACAAGTCCGCATCACAGTCAGATATCAAGAAGGCGTACTACAAACTGGCTAAGAAGTACCACCCTGATATCAATAAAGAAGCTGGTGCTGAAAAGAGATTCCACGACTTGCAGAATGCGTATGAGATACTGTCGGATGAGGGGAAGAGGAAACAATATGATCAGTTTGGCGCAGCTGCGTTTACAGGCGGTGCTGGAGGGCCAGGAGGCCCCGGAGGAGGCGCAGGTGGATTCAATCCGTTTGGCAATGGGTTCGGATTTGACTTCTCAAATGCTCAATCAGGTGGCAACGCAGGTGGATTTGGTGGTATAAACTTCGAAGATTTGTTCGGTGCCGCGTTCGGTGGCGGACCCTTCTCTTCGACTGGCAATGCTGGCCGCAGATCTGGATCAATGTTCAGAGAATATAAAGGTGATACTATAGAGGTCATTCATAACTTGGACTTTAAAGACGCAGTGTTCGGCAAGAAAAACGTATCTTTGAAATTTAGGGCCTTAGATCCTTGCGGGACATGTAATGGATCGGGCTTGCGGTCCGGTGCAACCAAAAGCACATGTCCTTCATGTCAAGGTTCTGGTACTACTGTACATGTTAGAGGAGGATTCCAAATGATGTCAACTTGCCAATCTTGTGGCGGAGAAGGAACGACAGTAAACCCATCTGATTACTGCACATCATGTCGCGGTGAAGGTGTGAATGTAAACAATTCGAAGACAATTACTGTAGACCTTCCCCATGGGTTGCAAGATGGAGATGTGGTGAGGATCTCGGGCCAGGGTTCATATCCTGATATTGCAGTTGATAGTGAAATGTCTAAGTCAGTTAAACTGTCTAGGGGTGACATTTTAGTCAGAATAAGGGTCAACAAGGACCAAAATTTCAGCATCAAAAACAAATATGACATATGGTATACTAAGGAAATACCAATAACGACTGCAGCTCTAGGTGGAACAGTTTCAATCCCAACAATCGATGGAACAAGTGTTAGAATTAAAGTACCAGCTGGTACGAAACCAGACCAGGTGATATCTATACCAAACATGGGTGTTCCAAAATCAAATCCTTACAGAAGCTCATCGTTACAGGTTAGAGGTGACATGAAGATACAATATAAAGTTGTGATAAAGAAGCCTCAATCTCAGGCTGAAACATGTCTATGGGAAGCTCTTGCAGATGTTACAAATGATACAAACGCCAGAAGAACTATGGAGAGTTTCACTTCTACAATAGAAAAAACAGTAAAGGAAACAATAGATGACACTGATACCAATAAAAATGGAACAGACAAAACGGAAAGCAGAACTGTAAATCCAGATGAACCTGGCACATTGGGAAGACTTGAAAAATTCATTAGTGACACTTTCAAAAAAATCAAGGGTAATAAAAAGGACTAATACTTATTAGAAATGTGGATCCTAGCAGTCTATTTTCATAAATTAATAAGGTGTTCAATACTTAATTTAGGATAGAGCAGGAGAACTAGTCAAAAAAAGCCCTAGATCTCCAGTAGGAGTATTTCTTGTATATACGAGTGCAATGGTTTGAAAAAATGCTCTACATACATTTCTTAGAAGATAAAGTAAACATTGTAAATATGTTATTTAGGTCAATGTAACTAATGCAGTTAATAAATCTATCTTTTTGCTAATTGTTAAATCAGCTAGTAAAGTAACTCATTTTGGTGGGCTGGTCGACGGTGTTGTACGAAGTGAGGAAATAAAAAGTAAAGGGGAAACCTAATCAGATCTTGGAGATAGGACTTCTATCATCAAATCAGTTATTCCGTCTGCCAATTGCTAATTTATCTGAATCAAGTTCTCAGACGTCTCCAATTAAAGTTTGCAGCTCTCTGGGTTAAATGAATCTGGCAAACAGCATACTTCAATCATTCCAAGACTTCACAAGAAATCCTGGTGCATAAATTTTGAGAGCAGTGAAGAGCTACAAATTTCGAAATTCTGTAAATCTGACTAGTTACAAAATTTTGGTTCGTTACATTTTTAGATCTCACCAGTTTGCTAGAGAATATAAATCATTCAATAATTTGTATCAGCAGATGGCTAAGAAGAAAGCCTTTTATGCCGTACATTCCGGCAAAAATGTTGGGGTATTCAATGATTGGGATCAGTGCAAAGATCAAGTATATGGATACAAAGGCTCTGTTTATAAAAAGTTTGACACTTACGATGATGCTGTAGCGTTTGTAAACGGGAATGGATATGAAAGAAAAGGAGCAAACTCCAGCTCGACTCCGATCAATAGCTCCAGATCAACAGGTACCAACAAACCAAGCTATAGCCACAGATCAGGTGGCACGCACACGCCAAGCTACAATAGCACGCACACGCCAAGCTACAGTAGCACGCACACGTCAAGCTACAGTAGCACACACACGCCAAGCTACAGCTCTAGATCAAGTAACACATACACTCCAACATATAGCTTCAGGTCAAGAAAAACCGCAGGGACTTATGGGTCTCATTACAATGCATCCGACCATAAGTCTAAAGACAAATCAACACAATGCTATGCAGTTAAGCATAATAATGGTGATATGCCTGATAAAATATTTGACAATTGGAGTGACTGCCAAGCTTATGTCAAAGGAAAGCGTGGAATTACATTTAAGAAATTTAATAGTCATGCAAATGCACTTGATTTCCTTGAAGGAAATACCATGAAAACCGATGAAAGAATACTTGGATGCCCAGTGGACAAATTCAAAGAAACATATGCTCGACCACCTGAGGCCTTTGATAACAGTCCTTCTAGGAGTTTAATTTACTGCGATGGTTCGGCTTTAGGTAATGGTACCAAGGGGTCAAAGGCTGGGGCAGGTGTATACTTCCAGGACGAACCTTCTAAGAACATTGCTGCACCACTAACAGTTGGACCGCAGACAAACAACAGAGGTGAAATGTTGGCAGTTACTCTGGCTCTCAAGGAAATATGGCGCGAACTAGAACAGAATAAACCCATAAAGCAATACACCATCAAAACAGATTCTGAGTACGTTGCCAAGTTACTAAATGACAGGTACGCAACATATACCCCACAGGAGTTAGCAAACCTCCCTAATAACGACCTTGTGTCTGACTTGGTTCAACAATATGTGAAAGTTAAAACTTTTTACAACGTTAATGAACACCATTTGCCTTCATCTAAAGGGTTGACCGTAGAATGGGTCAAAGGTCATGCAGGAGAAAGAGGTAATGAAATTGCAGACCAACTTGCAAGAGAGGGTGCCGCAAAGAATTATCAGTAAATTATTCAAAGACTCATATGTCAATTTTTATGATCCTAACAATAACTATGTTAAATACGAGATAAATGAAACCATTTCTACAACTTCAGATATTAATTGCCTATATAAATTCGAGACAGCTAATTGAATAAAAAAAATTATTATGGTAAAAAATTGGTCTCTAGCGGGATCGAACCGCTGATCCCCGCGTTATTAGCACGGTGCCTTAACCAACTGGGCCAAGAGACCAAATAGATTGATGTTGTCTTGTATTTAGTTGCCCTACTATATAGTTTATATAATGGCATTTTGGCAAATGAATTGTAATCAGGTTCCATGATGACTTCAGTTTTGAGATAAGTTACTGTAACTGTGCAATTTTGCAATTATGTTGGTTGACTTTCTATTCAAGGCATAAAATCGAATATAATATTTTTAGTAAGGAACATGTGAGTCTGAATTCTCTGATTACTGGAAATATATTCTAGCTTTATTATTGCTTTCCCAAGAAATTCTCTTCTATTTTTCAATGATATGCACATTTCCTTTCACACTGCATCTTTTGTATTTTAGATGTATTTTGTTTCTATGAGGTATAGTTAATAATACATATTGTGCAACTTATCGGTATGTTTGAGGGTTTACCAACCCCTTCGTTGCAGATATAATAACTTCTAGCGTTATGTAAATCCCAACATCTTAATGATTTACTGTCTATTACCCCGCTATTGATATCACTTGGGCCTTACCATGCTATTTAGATTTAATCACAGCGCTTAACACGGTTAAATCACATGTTTCTTTCACATGAGTTATATCCCGCTCTAGATTACAATAAGAAATACTTGGTATACATCCACCAATAACAATTTAATTTCATCCGAAAATACGTAGTGAGGTTGATATTTGTTAAAATTATCAAATATAATTAAAATAAAATTTACTTGATTTTGAATTTTAGAAAGTGTTTCTTATGGACAACGCACTTCTCTTTTTGAATGGCTTTTTGAAAATCGCAATGATAATTAGCAACATCTGAACATGAGCTTCCAATACGACATTCAGTGTTCTATATTATCATGGGTATCTAATTTTTTAATCAGGCAACCACCTCAGGATTAAGCTGTAAGAGTTTGACTTTCAATACAAACACTATGAATTATTTTATCTTCTCCTTCATATCCAGGTAGATTTATGTAATGATTCATCTATGTGTTATTATTTGGAAGTTTTCTGATTGTACTCTTTGGGGAGTTAAGATCAAAGAGTACTGCTCTAATGAATTGATAAGGATGATAATACAGTTTAAGTTTGAGATTAGCAGATAAAGCATTAATAGTATTACGTTGTATCCGTATCAATAAATTATTATTTTCATATTCAATACTAAAAGAAAAGTAACTATATTCAAATGCTTTTTACAAGTATAGAGAATTCCAAAAGAGGAATATTTTTATATACTTTCTAAGTCAACTATTTATTCATAATTCATGATTTTTGTTGAATCGGATATCTAATCAACTGGATCCCAGGAGTCAACCTTCATGGTACCCTTCTCTTGTAGATTAGTATGGAACTTGAGTGCATTCTTCAACATATGTGGTTCGTGCAAGCAACCATGCTTTGCGGCATAGTGCTCCGACAACTCCAGGTAGTCCTGAAGTAGTGGCTTGTAGTCAGGATGAGCACAGTGCTTGATAATCTCACGAGCCCTTTCTCTTGGAGATAGACCTCTTAGATCAGCCAAACCTTGATCAGTGACCAAAACGTCCAAGTCATGCTCAGTTTGGTCAACGTGTGACACCATTGGGACAATACTAGAAATACCTGTTGGGTCAACCTTGGTTGGTCTTGCAGCTGGGGCATGCATGATGGACAATTTAGCGTTTCTTAGGAAATCAGCTGAACCACCTAGACCGTTCAACATACGGGAACCATTGACATTTGTCGAGTTTGCATGGGCGTAAATATCAGCTTCCACTGGTGTGTTCATGGCAATGACACCCAACCTACGGATCATTTCTGGATTGTTCGAGACAACTTGTGATCTTAGACATAGTCTGGACTTATAGAAATCCCAGTTCTTAAAGACTCTTTCGAAACCAGGCTCAGTCAATCTGATAGAAGTTGCAGTGGCGTAGTCTAGAGAACCATTCTCGAATAGATCTAAGAAGGAATCTTGAAGAACCTCGGTCCAGACATTTAGATGCTTGAAGTTAGCGTCAGTCAAACCTTCGATGACAGCATTGGCAATGTTACCGATACCACTTTGTAGAGGAAGCAAGTTATCTGGTAGTCTACCGTGTTTGACCTCATTTCTGAAGAACTCGATCAAGTGACCGGCAATGGACCTGGACATCTCATCCGATGGAGTGTTTGGGCCAACTTGGTCACGCTCCGTCGACTCGACGATAGCCACAACACTCTCTGGGTCAACCTTGATGGAGTCAACACCGCACTTGTCATCAACTTTGACATAAGGGTATGGAACTCTGTGTGGTGGGTTGATAGGCATATCGATGTCGTGCACACCCTCGAAAGAAGGAGTAGCAGTGTTCACTTCAATAATAACCTTGTCACTAACAGAAATGAACTCTGGAGAGCCACCAACAGATGGACCTGGAACAATGGAACCGTCTTCCTTGATGGCAGTAGCTTCGATGATCATATAATCGAGAATCTTACCGTCTGTTCTGTCCTTGCTGTAGTAACCGTAGGTCAAGTCCTGTGGGAACATGGACAGGTGTTTGTCGAAGAACTGTATCTTACCAGTGTTGATGGCCTTGGCAATTGGCTTACCGACTTGGTGAGGAGCTCTTCTGATAATCATGTCATGTTCAGCCCACTTGTTCTCTTCTGGACCAGCAGAAGCACCAACAAACAAGTTGAACCTCAACTTGCCTTGCAAATTATTATCCTCGACATGCTTGATCAATGCATCGGGAACCGCCTTTGGGGTACCAACACCGGTGAAACCAGACCAGCCAAGGTACTGCCCGTTCTTGAACAATGGAATCAGCTCTTCGGCAGTCTTCACCTTGGCAAGGTATGGGGCATACCTCACTCTCTCCTTCAAAAGCTTAGAAACACTCATAACTTCTTTAAATGCAATAGTGTGGAGGCTTGTTGAAATCTCCCTTTTGTATGTGTGTGTGTAAGAATATTATGGTTGATTGTATATGCTGCGCAACCTGCCCAACGAAACAAAATATATGCGAATTTATATACCTTCGTATACCCTTGGCCTCTACAAGTCGGATATACAGGAGAAAACAAAACAAACGCAACGTTTCAAATCCGGTTTGTGTGTTGTTTTTGTATAATGTTGGACTCTCTTTTGATGGTTTTCCTCTACCTGCTCGCTACGTTGATGTACTTCTATTGGCTGATTTCCCGTGAATCGCAGCTACTAAAGGGGGTGAGAGACCCACGTCCCTGAGCTTAGAGTAGGCTCCGCAAACAAACCCGACTGCGAACCCCCCCTGCCTGTTTCTCAGGAACACCGTATCCCGCATTGCAGACAGAGCATCCGTTCTCGAGAGGAAGTCATCGCTATTGGACACAAAACGAAAAGAAAAACCGCATACGCTAAAAGAAAACACCCAGCGTACTCAGCAGGTCGGACTGACTGGTCCACTACAACAAAAAGAACCACACAAGGGCAAGGAAAACTCCCGAGGTGGGGGGGGCCTCAATGTAGTTCTTGATAGTGCTTCGCTCCGTTGAGAGAAGCATTGATGTCAAAAGAAACCAGCTCACATGCTGCTTGCGTTTTAATATTGCTAGGTTATTGCAGTGCCAGGCCTCGAGAAGTGCAAAACTAGCCAATCACAAACGAGAACGGGGCGGGCCAGCATTGCTCCCTGCAGGTATTCTCTGCATCCACTTGCTCCCACCCCCCTCCCCCCGCACTTGATTGTGTCACACATAGAGCCATTCGCACAGCGCACCAGCCCCCCCCACCTGCCCAACACACGCTTCTTCGAGACAGAAAAAAGGCAAATGCAGCGCTGCGGTAACCGATATCTCGGACTAATTGCGTACGCAGTGATGAATGCCTGCCCATGGAGCATTGTGTCAGGAAAACAGTGTGTGGGGGGGGGGGACTGCGAACGGCCCTGCATTGAACCTACAGCAAACTCCGGACCAATGGAAAGCAGATATACGGGAGCAAGTAGGCCCGAAAAGAACGAAAAGCCGGTCGGCACAGGGTGGGCATGACCGAGTGCCCAGGGAGGCATGATGACCCGCGCGCGCAGAGGATTCCGGGAGCTCTTGTGGATGCTCGGACTGCGCGTGCACAGCCGCCAAAATGGCGCGAAGCAACGAAGAACAGGACTAAATAGCTAAGTACGTCATTCGTAGTCGCGAAAAAAAAAAAAAAAGAAGAGCGCATATACTGTTTGTCTGACGCGCAGCTTGCCAGTAGAGAAAAGAAAAACGGAGCCATGAACTGAAAGAGATGAAACTGTGTGCTGCCACGTCAGTTGAATATCTCGTTCCACAGGAGCCGCTTGAGGTCCTTCGTGGTCAGGAGCTCCTTGTAGGTGTCGAACTCGAAGAAGTCCGGCGGAATCGGCGTGCCCGCGGGTTCGTCTTCCAGCACGTGATATGTTTCTAAGTACGGGTGTGCGAGAGCCTCCTCGGCGGTTATTCTAGCCGCGGGGTCGAAGGCGAGCATACGGGCCATGAGGTCCACGCCTAGCGGGTTGGCGTTTGGGAACAGTGTTGTGAGCGGGACTACGGGCTGGTACTGCGGCAGGGAGGCGAGGTACTCGCGCGCCCTGCGCGACTTGATGAATGCCATGTCGCTCTGCGCGGGCGTCCCGATCACCCTGAAGATGAACTTGAGCTGGTCCTTGTAGTCGGACCCCGGGAAGAGTGGGCGGCGGAGGAATAGCTCGCCCAGGATGCACCCGCAGGACCATATGTCGATGGCCTTTGAGTACTGTGCGTTGGTGAGCATCACCTCCGGTGCGCGGTACCACCTTGTAGCTACGTACTCCGTCATGCCCATGCGGTCCTCGGCGGGTTGGTGGCTGTTGCTGTTGCTGACGTCGTCGATTATCCGAGCCAGCCCGAAATCGCACACTTTCAGGTCGCAATTGGAATTCACCAGGAGATTGCTGGGCTTCAGGTCCCGGTGAATTACGTTGGAGCCGTGCAGGGTCTTCAATGCTCTCAGAACCTGGTACACGAAATACTGGATGTGATCATCGCTCAGTTTCTGTGTTTTGATCACTCCGTGCAGATCCGTCTGCATGAGCTCCTGTATGATATAGACCTCATTGAACTTCTCGAAGCTCTCGGGTTTCTGTATGTCAAAGATGGAGATGATGTTTTCGTGTTGAAACTTCTTGAGAAGCTTGATCTCTCGCAAGGTTCGTAACGCGAACAATGGCTTGTCAAAGGGGACTATTTTCTTGATCGCAACCAGCTCTCCAGTGGGTTTATGCACTGCTGAACACACTATTCCGTATGCCCCCTGGCCCAAAGAAGCTTTCAGTTTAAAGTCGCTGGATATATTAAAGACGACTGACTTGGTCATACTGCCTTCAGTTCGTTTGCTATTTTATTTAAAATATTTCAAAGAAGGGAGAGAGAAACCAGAATCTACTAAAACGATAATAAGCATGTTAAGATAACTTCAGTTTCTTTATTTTACAACTGTTCAGACACAGCATTTTTATACACACACAGAGGTCAATTGGATGTCAACAGTGCAACGAATGTCCGTATATTATCATGATCAGTTCGCTATTGCACTTAGCTTTGATTGCGGAATAATACAGCATATGAACTGATGCAAGACATTAGTTGCGCCAATCATGTTGCTAAAGCACGTACTTTCAGAGCGCAAAAATGCATATCAGTATGGTGAATGCATATTTACCATGCTTAGCTCTCTGACATTGTTTCAAATTTACATCAATAAAAAAGAATAATAACCAAGCTAGGTTGACAAGAAAACCTCAAATCATCATTTTATGTGGGAGAAATCAGTTCATACGCTACGAGGTTGAAAATGCGAGATGTCATTCCTCCTTGTACATCCTTCATTGTAGGTTTTTTCTGCAGCCCCATGCGTTCAATCGCATCAGCCCCGTGATTATCCTGCAAAAAACCGAATTGAAGTGAGGACACATTTTTTTGATTTTTGTTGCTTTGTTAGCGTGGAGCGAGGGGAAACCATAAATTCATGTAGCCGTGCCATTATAGCTGCAATGACTACTAGCAGTAGCTATTGCGACACATTTAGCTGTTCTTGTCTGCAATTGCCTTGGTAAGGTTGGTTACAATAGAATAGATATTATAAGTGAAGAACCCAACAGGATATTTTAGTGGTTTTCCAAAACTGAGGGGTGTACCATAAAACTTCTGTGTTCTGTCCATATTTCTCTCGTTTTTTATTCTTTCTATCTTTACCTCGTTCTTTGCTTCATTACTACTACACTAGGGGTATCAACAAGGAAGCGCGGATTTCAATTTTTCCTTGCTTATTACTCTTTTCACTGGTTTTTTAAGGTTGTTAATATTCAGTTCCCCTTGCCTGTGTCATGAAGTGGTTCAGTCCAGTACATATTTGCTTATTTCTAGCAACGGTTCTGGCCTATGAACCTGATGTTACCGCAATTGATAACTTCCTTCCACACGGAAGTGTTATTCCATTTGAGGATTCTACAACACTATTTATGGTAAGTGAGGCCGAACTGAGGATATCCAGTGATAACGGTAAAAAATGGAAAAAGCTCTTTTCAGCTGAATTGAGTCCTATTGACTTAGTTGTTGATCCTAATTATGGTCATACCAGGGCATTCGTTAAAGTTGGATCGAACATAAAGGTGACTGATGATCAAGGTGGAACTTGGTCAAATGCTAAGATTCAAGATATTTCTGACGACTCCCGTTTGGTCGGAATAAGATCAAATCCGTTTATCAAAGATTCATTGATATTGACGATTTCGAGGGACCATGGCAGTTTCCACAAAGACTATATTTCACTTGACGGTGGTAAAAATTTCAAACCATTGCATTTTCAAAATTCTCCATTAAGATTCTGTAACTTTTTAGCCATAGACCAGAATACCAACTTTGAACCAAGTGATAAAGAGATTGTCTGTTTATTGCCCAACTCTTCAGCAGGTGAAAGTGGATTATATATTTCTAGAAACAGGGGTCAAACTTTTGAATTTAAAAGTTTAGGAGAAAATAAGGTTGTCCAAAAATACATGATAACAAAGTCATATCTAATTGCTGGTGTATTACAAGATGCTCACAATCGAGGGTCTGCCTTTGATATATATGTTTCTGCTGATGGAGATAATTTCAATAAGGCATATATACCCACAAGAATAGACTCAGTAAAAGTTCAGATGCCAATTGAGCTGGAAGGCAGAAGAATTTTGATACCATTGCAAAAAACAACCAGAAATCATGATAACCAAAATAGATTTGACGGCAATGCAATACTCTCCGATTCAACTGGTAACAAGTTTTCCTTGCTCTCATTTGAAGATGAGGGCTACGTAAGCAGGATTTTCCCTGTTAATTTTCTAAAAGGTACATTATTCCGCGAAACAATGAATTTCAAAACTCATTCATTAGAGAGTTCCTTAAGCATAGATAATGGATACACATGGGTACACCCATCATACTCAGATCCAACCAACCGCAATTCAGTTAAATGTGCAAGTGGTGCTGACAACTGCCCCTTGAATCTTTTGTATCAGATGACAGATCATTTACCAACGGCTGGTATTTTATTGAGCTTAGGTTCCATCCAAAAGCAAGAAATACAAACCTTTATTTCAAGAGATGGAGGTTTGAATTGGCAATTGGCAACTTCAGCTCCTGGTATTACCAACACAGGTGATTTAGGAAATGTTTTGATTGTTTGTCCGGTTAATCCAGATGCAGATGATGATCCTCAATCCGAGATCTACTTCTCTCTTGATCAAGGTAACACTTGGCAGGAATATCAATTGGAATATCCATTTATTCCAGTAGAACTGATTAATACAACACCTGATGGATCAGGTTCCAGATTCATATTATCTGGATACATAATTGAAGATGATAGACCAGATTTCAAGCAACCCATCTCTTACATCATCGACTTTTCAAATGCTCATGAGGGAAAAAAGTGTACAAAGAATGACTATGAAGAGTTCTCTTTGGCTGATGGTGAGTGCATTAATGGTATTGAATATACATATCAAAGAAGGTTGGCAGATGCCAAATGTATTGGTGGTACTCTTTTTGAGGATTTAATATTTGATGAGAAGATATGTGCCAAATGTACAGAAACTGACTATGAATGTAGCTCAGAATTCAAAAAGAATGATGATGGTGAATGTGTGGTAGACATTAATTGGCTGGAAGCTACCGGAAATTGTCCAAACGGTGAAAAAAAACTGCCAGCAAAGAGACTGATCACAGATAACAAGTGCAAATCTCCGCTAAATATTGAAAAAGTAGCGGTTTCATGTAGAAATGAGCCTGATAAAAACATTGATGGAACTAAGAAACCAAAAACACCAGAACATGGTACTGGTAAAATTGAATCCATCCAGAATAAATTTGAGGGAAAAATTGCATTTTATCAATATTTTGACTCTGAAGAGGATGAATCATTGATTCTTGTTACAAATCATGGAAGGGCGTTTGTATCTGACGATAGCGGTAAAACCTTTTCCCCATTTTTGGACGATGACATTATGATTAGAGAGGTTGTGTTCAATAAGTATTTTAACTCGTCAGCCTATCTATTTGATACCAAAGGAAACATCCACATAACACATGACAGAGGACATTCATTCAAAACTATTAAATTACCTGCTTCGCTACAGTTATCATTACCTCTAAACTTTCATGCAAAGGACCCTAATACATTCATTTACTATGGTGGTAAAAATTGTGACTCCCTTTATAGCCACAATTGTCATGTTGTTTCCTATATAACCAGAGATGGTGGGAAAACATTTAATGAGTTGCTCCCTAATGCAATTCACTGCGAATTTTCAGGTTCATCATTAAAAGCTTCAGAAAACCCTGATCTAGTGTTTTGCCAAGTGAGAGATCAAAATAGTGAAAACACAATTCAAAGATCCTTAGTATCTTCTACAGATTACTTCACCAGTGCTCCAGAAGTTTTATTTGACAAGATTTTAGGTTACCTCACAACTGGAGACTACGTTATTGTAGCTGTTCCTGATAAATATGATGGACAAAATATACTAAAAGCATATATTACAATGGATGGTTTGGAGTTTGCTGAAGCACTGTTACCATACGATTTAGATTTTGGTCCAGAAGAAGCATTTACTGTTCTGGGTTCAGCCACTGGTGCAGTTTTTCTACATTTTTCAAAATTGAGGGGAAGTCAATATTCATACGGAAATTTGGTGAAATCCAATACTAATGGCACATCATATGTTAACCTCCATTCCCATGTTAATAGAAACTCAGATGGTTATGTTGATTTTGAAAAGGTGCAAGGATTGGAAGGTATCATTTTAACGAACATAGTACAAAATGCTGAAAGGTTGGAACAAGACGAAAAGAAAAAGCTAAAAACTAAGATAACTTTTAATGACGGTTCTGATTGGTCGTACTTGGCCCCTCCTAAGTATGATTCTGAAGGCAAGAAGTATAATTGTAACTCAAAATCGTTAGAAAAGTGTTCCTTGAATCTACATGGCTACACTGAAAGAAAAGATTACAGGGACACTTATTCCTCAGGATCAGCTCTTGGTATGTTAATTGGTGTAGGTAATGTAGGGGAATATTTGACTTCTGCAGAGGATCCTTCGACATTTTTGACTACTGATGGTGGAAAAACTTGGACGGAGATTAAGAAAGGCAGATATCAATGGGAATTTGGTGACCATGGTGGTGTGTTAGTTCTTGCACCTGAAGGAAAGAAGACAAATACAATTGCATACTCGATTGACTTTGGGAAAACCTGGATTGACTATAAATTCTCGGACGAAGAAGTCATCATTTCAGATATAGTAACAGTTCCAAAAGATTCAGCTTTGAGGTTCATTTTGATCACTGAACCAGAGGGAACTGACAGAAATGGTAGCTCAGCAACAATAACTCTTGATTTTAGTGCTATTTTTGAAAGGCAATGTGTTTTGGATCATAATAACGAGAAATTTGATGATTTTGATTACTTCTCCGTTGGAAACTCTAATGGCGAATGTTTGTTCGGACATCAAGCAAAATATTTAAGGAAAAATAAGCCTAACTGTTTTGTTGGTGCCGTTGGTCTTGACCAATTCACAGTGATAACTAAGAATTGTACTTGTACTAGAGCAGATTTTGAATGTGACTACAATTACGAAAGAATATATGACGGCACGTGTAAATTAGTTGAGGGTTTGTCTCCTGGAGATGCCTCTGATGTATGCAAAAAAAATCCAGATTTGATTGAGTTCTTCAAGTCCTCCGGATACAGAAAAATACCACTTTCCACGTGTAGTGGTGGGTTGAAGCTAGATGGAAGAAACGAGCCACTTGCTTGTCCAGGAAAGGAGAATGAGTTCAGAGAAAAATATGGAATTAAGGGATCTTCATTTTTCATGATTTTCAGTGTAATGTTTATTTTATTCTGTTCTTCTGGGTGGTTCATATATATTAGAGGAATTCGCAGAAACGGTGGATTTGCTACATTTGGTGAGATCAGATTGGGTGATGATTCGTTGATAGAGGAAAACAATACTGACAAAATTGTCAACAATATCATTAGATTTGGAGTGGCATCATTTGGTGTTATGAGTACTGCTTTCAACTTTATTAAACGAACAGCTAATATTAGTCTGAATAGGGTTAGTAATAGGATTAACGGTAGAAGTAGACCCTCATATTCAAACTTGATGCATGATGATTTCTTGGATGAAGCAGATGACCTTCTGGCAGGACATGATGCAGATGCTAACGATTTATCAAGTTTTATGGATGATGATAGTAATTTTGATATTGAAAACGAAGGAGGGATAACTTCCTCTGAAGGTGGTTATAACGACAATTTCGATGATTCTGACATACCGGACGCCGTGCAACCTTCTTCGATGCCAGATGATAATAACGAGAATAATACATCTTGAAACGAATCAATTCCTATAGGGATAAAAAATGAAAATTAGCTCGAAAATATGGTCTACGTTTATTACTTGCCGTTATCTTAGACATCATATATTTCCAGTCATGTATACTAAACATTGATAAATCTTTTGCATTATAGTATTTTTTATAATTATGATGATAACAATGCTATCCATGTAAGTCTATAGATGGATTCTACTCTAGTCCGGGTAAATTATTAATAAAAAAATATTGAACATAGTAGAATGCTTTTGGAAATAGCGATGAGTATGGAGTATTATATTCGATGTTTCTCATTATTCAGTGGATAAATACAATATAAATATATAGTATATAGACCAACGCAAGCTACTAATGAAATCAGATTATAAGGAATGGTATTATTGCGTCCTCTCGATAAACGCTCATGAATTATCGAGTAAAATTGACGACATTACATGGAAACAATGTATGGCGAGTGCATTAAGGAAGGCACATGGCCTTTTTGGTGAACAAATTGAACTTCATTGGTTGAAGATCGATGACAGAAGTGCATGGATTAAGGTGGGTTACATGGATAAAGATATATTAAAGACAGCACTGGCTATCTATGTGTCATCCAGTGACCTTGTAGGGGTACCTTTAGTGATTACAATCGAACAAGAATCCTCAGATATACGATCAATTAATGTCTCTTCTAAGGATCAGTTGTGGTTTAATAAGGTATTAGAAGAGGAGTTAGATTAGAATATCTTGTTTTAACGTAAAGAACATCATTAATTTACCATTTAATTTTCAGATAATGATGACATGATAGAGAAAGCAGAATATCTAGGATAAATACTTGCAATTATACCCATTGGAAATAGCCACAAGAAGCTTCTTTATCATTAGAATCACCTCGAGATCTTTTACATGTCCAGAATTTTTTACCAGGATTGTTAGATGTCTTGGATGTTTTCAAAATTGTTTCTTCTCCGTGTTTACAAATAGGTGGTTTTCCATAAGTCTCTTGAAGAAACGATAAGGCTCGAACCGTGTTTGCAGCTCTAGCAGATGTGGTATTATTTGATTTGTTTTCCTTCTTATTATTTCCACCCTGGGTTTTCTTTTCCACTTTGGTAGGTTTTATCATACCGCCAGATTTCGTGAACATATCAAATATATTTCGGTTCAACAAGTTGTATTTATACCTTGCCTCAAATCTCGGTATCACAACAGTGGTTTTTGAGTTACTGTTAGGTATTGTCGTAATCAAGTCATTGATATGAAGGTCACAGTAAACTGGGCAGTGGTCAGATCCATTAACGTCAGGAAGAATATTGGCTTTCGTAATAATGGGATCGAGTTCTTTGCTGACTAGGATAAAGTCAATTCGTGATCCAAAGTTACTGGGTCTGGAATTTTTCAGGGTGTTCCAAACGGTATACATTTTCAATCTCTGGCGACCTTGTACTTTCCTTGTCGTATCGATCAACCCCTGTGTATTTCGAAGTTCTGGGATGATAGAATCAGAAAGGTGTTGGTTTAGAAGTTTTCTATGTGGGAAATCTGGGTTCATTATGAAATTAGTACTGATATCATTGAATTCATTATCAATCATTTGACCACTGGAATTATCATTTATAGATATATTATTTTCTTCTAAGGAAACCGCATGATCAATCAAATCACGACATATGTTAAGATCGCCCATTAAAACTATAGATTTGCCCTCTTTTTGTAATAGTTTAACTCTTAAAAATAGTAACTTCAAAAACCGCATTCTAAATATTTCACCATCTACGGTGCAAGTAGAGTTTGCTGGACAATAAAGTGATATAACTACAATACCACAGCCTAATTCAACCATTACACAACGACCCTCTGAGTCCAATTTGAGAGCCATGCTTTCGTCGATATCGTCCGGTAAAGAATCAGTTGGAATATAACCACCTATTCCAATTTCAGGGTCATCTCTATAGCGCACTACTCTCTTCCCGTGTTTAATACTCAAGAACCCTGTAATCCCTTCTTCAGCTTTGACCACACGAAGCATTGGAGCCCTAGGATCACTTTCATCCAGTATCCGCACCCAGCAACCAACGCCGGAGTAACCTTTCTTCTGCTGGGGGATTGATATGAAGGAATAAAACCCGTCGACCTTCCCCCACTTGTTCAAGGATAACGTCTCAGTCTTCAGCTCTTGAAAAGTAATAATATCTGCACCAAACCAATCGAATACACCCGCCAGTGACTGCCTCATTTCAGAAAATGGTGCATAGTGGAAGAAAGTTCTCACGCCATTGACATTGAAGGTCAACAATCGCAAATCACCATCGCTCTTCCGGTCATTCTCCGGTAATCGCATATCCATCATGGGGAATTGACCCAGTTGCTATCAACTCTAGCCTTTGGGATTGGTACCGTCAGTGTATGTGACCTGATAAATTACGCAAGATAATTACTACGTTCACTATTCGGTTCTTCTTCCAGCAGTGATTGACACCAACTTGGATTGTGTCAAAACATCTCAGAAATCCCCGTAGACAATCAAATGAATGCAATGCATATTAGATTCAAGCGATGACGTATTATTGATAGTGATGGCTCTGCATCTGTCATTGGGTTTATAACTGATACTGTGAATATTACAGTGTGCACAGGGTAGTTAGCAGAATTCTGGTGGTTGCCTTTATGTTCTATGTGCGGATGGTTTTCCAAGTGTTTAAGATTGTAAGTTAGTAACAGCGTCCGCTTGTTCCGAACTAGTGAGAGGTGATTATTAATTTGCGTACATAAATATTCAATTCAACCACATATGGCCCCTACAAATATATAGGATTTCCCTGTGTTTGTGAGCAAGAATTTTCCCTAACATTCAACCTTGATGTTCTATTAATTTCATTTCTTTACGTCTTGGAGCCAATATTTTTAGACATCTCGAATGAATTCATGAGGTCCAATCAACGATAATGGTAGTGTTTCTAAGTTGGTATTGTTCCTCACTCGAGATACTGACGCTATCGTTTTGAACTCTTTGCCGCCATGGAAGCCGGACAATGTTAGGTGAGAGTATATTTGATGGATTGCTGGCATTAGTGTTTCCGTAGTAAAGGTCAGTTAAACAACAATTTTAGGTTTACATTTCAATATTTAAATTTGTACAATGACACCTAAAATAATCGATTATGTAAGAGTCAGATAGAATACGGACGGAAATTTGATATTCTTTGAACTATGTGCTACTTATGGGTAAATGTTAATGTATGCAAATTATGATACGATTCGGATTGTTTTAGAGAATTCAGAGATTGCTCAGTATAGTATGCCACTTAGATATGTTGAGATTGAGAAATTTAAAATAAGACTTGAATTGAGTTGATCAGTATTATCCTAGAGCAAATAGAATGTTAGTGAATTTGGCTAATCTTTCTACGAAGGGATTGAAAACAACTTCTCTACACTCGCAATGGAGGAGAATACCTGATTCACAAGTTTCGTATAAACAATAAGTAACGAATCTCACGGGCACACGTAACTGGCTAGTAATATGAGAGTCGAACTTCCAAAGATTCAAGGATATTTGAAACTGTTAACGCCAACCTGAAAATGTGGTGAAAAAATAACAGCGGGCTCTTATTTCCAATATCATCTAATTCAAAGAACAAATCTGTAGGCAAAATTATGTTTAGTACAGATTTCACATGGCAGCAATTATCCAATATGATCATTCGCTATATCCACTAAGTTGTGAATGTTTGATAAAAACAAGCTCTATAACCAGAAACATCGTTTTTAATGGATATCAAATGGGTGGAGAAACCTGACTAACCCAGTTTCATATCCTCTGTTGGTTTCTTTAAGATTAATTCCATCAGGATGTCGCGCTCCTTGGCCAGAACTACCGATAGTAGAATAATTGCGAGTGTGGCACTGCTTATGAACTCGTTAAAGCTCGAAACGTATCCAATAATTTGCCAATTGATAAAAGATATTATCCCAGCCACGCTTAAAATAGTCTTGAAATTGGTAAAGTTTATAAAAATGGACGATTCGGTGTGAAGTTGTCTGTAAAACTTAACAATGAATGTAAAACTGTAGGTAATCCGTAGACTCATGTTGATAATGTTGGATATTATTAATCCATTAATCGAAAGCTGCAGGTACTGAATGAATAGGTAACTATTGATCAGAAAGATAAAAGAGCATATCATCATAAAGTAGGAGTGTCTGAGAATTTGGTCACCTGTTGCAACACTAGAGAAGAATGCCTCGAAAATACCATTAAAAGAAAGGAATGGAATGTAAACACAGTAAACTCTAATGGTGTGTAGCACAGTATTAGTGGACCACTTTGAGCCAATCAAAAACTGAAGTAGGAAGGACGAATTGTTTGGACCAAATATTATTATCATTAGTGATAAATACAGGTAGAATTTTGTAAGGTTAACCAGCACTTCCATTGATAACAGGAGATTTTTGGAGTTTTTCTTGGACAACAAACGTGCCAAGAAGAGTCTCAGCGATTCCTCGATGGGCGCAAATAGAAGTCTTGTTATCAATGATCCATAATTCGATAGTAACGAGTAGATACCTTGTTCTTCTACGGTACAAAACGTGTTGATGATCAGTTTGTCACCCTCTGTCAACAAATGTTTGAAACACAATTGAAAGTACACTTTCTTGAAATGCTCCAGAATATCCGACTTGAAGTAGAATGAGAACTTTTCGTCGGTTGGCGATCTGATTTTAGAAAGTTTCAAGTTGAACGGTTTAATGGATTTCAAGTTCATCAAGTAATCGTAGTAGTAGCATATCAACAAAGTGGTCGAATAGGCAAGTTTCCCCAATGCAAACGCAAGAATAGCAATACCTTCTCTGAACCGCTCGGAATGGTCCATGTATGAGTGCAGAATCCAACCTCTTTCGTAAGCGTAAATGACAACGAAATTCACCAGACAGTTGCTGGTAACCGCTATGCTCTCAATCTTCGATCTGGTGGCATAGTTTAGCAGATACTGGTTGATTATGTAGAAGGGCTCGCTTAGCAGCTCGAGGATGATGCTTAGCCATATGAAGAGCACTGAAATTTGGAAGAAGGGAAGCGTTATGAAGTACTCATTGATGTTCCTGTACTGCCACCCTATCAATGCCACGGACAAAGGAGCTCCGATCCAGAGAGGAACGTGGGAGAAGTTTACACACACCTGCAAGGAGCTGTCGTGCTCGCTCTTGTGGTGCTCGCTGTCCTTCTCACTATCGTGGTCGTCCTCGGAAATACGCTGCGTCGACAGCCGGATTGCCTCGCGGCTAAAGAACAGCACAGTGCCCACGATAAACTCGAGAAATGCCGTGATACCAAAGATACGTGGCGACAGAAACCGCACAAGGATGTTGTTCAGCACAAACGTGATGACCTTGCTGAAAAGCTGGCCCAGCATCAGGAAGGTGGCTCCTCGCGTGGTCTTCCCCAGAATATCGGCACCGTTGGAAGACATGGTCGTACCCAATTGCTAATTGACGATGAATTGGCACCACGGAAACGTCAATTGGCTTACTTATCGCCTCAATTGAACCCAATTCAAGTGTTGATCACTGCATTTTGTATGTGGCTTCGAGAGAGAGGCCCACGTAATGTGGAAAAAAAGGCGGGAGACCCTGCCAACATGGCTGACGATTAGAAAGACCTGGGGGATGGGTGAAGAGGAACCGGGAGGACGCCCTGTGGGAGCAAACTAGCATAGGTAACTGTATATAGCGGGTGGTTGTTGCGATGATGGACGAGGAGGACAAGCACATAGAGCTGCGGGAGCAGGACCGGTGGCTCCCCATCAACAATGTAGCACGGCTGATGAAGAACACGCTGCCGGAGACAGCCAAGGTGTCGAAGGGCGCGAAGGAGTGCATGCAGGAGTGTGTGAGCGAGTTCATCTCGTTTGTGACCAGCGAGGCGAGTGACCGGTGCGCGCAGGACCGCCGGAAGACCATCAACGGCGAGGACATCCTGATTGCGCTGCATGCGCTCGGGTTTGAGAACTACGCGGAGGTGCTGAAGATATACCTTGCCAAGTACAGGCAGCAGCAGGCTCTGAAGAACCACTACGAAGACGAGGAGTAGCGCTGGGAAACACGGTGAAACTAGGCTCGTCTCCCAAACTTACCCACATGTATGCTAAAGAACTGTGGTGCGCCGGCACCACAAGATAGGGAAGAAAGGATCGGGATCAATTGTAATATATAGAAATGGTGGACTTGGTCAATGGCATGGGCCATGCTGTTCAGCAAGAACACACTGGCAAACCAGAAAAATGGGCCAACACGATGGGGGCCAGAACTCTTGCTGCAAGCTGGAAACTTCCACTCTGGCCCAGCAGGAAAATGAGCAAAGCTACTGTCACTACCAATGGTGTGCCAGGGTGCTGTACATAGAACTACACAGAATATATATTCGTCAATACTCGCTGGTGCATGGCACTGGCTATATGTATCATGTGGTACGTATTAGTCACGCCCCTCTTTGCTGCAGTGCTGGGGTGCCCGCATAGCGCAGGGCGATGGGGAATGTGTGTGTGGGACGGGCTACAAAGGTGTACAATAAGTGGCTACCTGGCGGTTATTTGCAGATGTACTGTTGATTTCGGCAGGTGCAGTGGAGCAGGGAAGTCAGCACTGTTGGTCTGACGCGGTGAGCTAGTTTTCTTGGAGCTTCTGGTGTAAAAGAGACAGGTTTCAGGTACATTTTACGTAGGTCCAAAAAAAAAAGGAAGACTTTGATATAAGTGTGGCGAGCGGCATTCTGACGGTGTATCATAGTTATATGAGTCTGTGTTTGTCTACTGTGGGGACTTTGCGTCTCCGGGCGCAAACGCTGCGAGCTGTGTCGCTGGTGGCGAGGAGCAGGAGGTATGTTCACAGCGGTGACAAGGAGGAGTCCGCAGGTGGGACTACGAACAAGGAGGAGAACGAGAAGAAGCTGCCGGATGTGTACCCGCAGATGCTGGCGTTGCCGATATCGAGGCGGCCTTTGTTTCCCGGTTTCTACAAGGCGGTGGTTATATCGGAGCCGAGGGTGATGAAGGCGATCAAGGAGATGGAGCAGAGACAGCAGCCGTACATAGGTGCGTTTATGCTGAAAGACAGTAGCAAGGACACTGATATCATACACGATAGGGATGATGTGCATGAGGTCGGTGTTTTGGCTCAGGTGACTTCAGCTTTTCCAAGCAAGGATGAGAAGACCGGCAAAGAAACTATGACTGCGCTACTATACCCTCACAAACGTATAAAGATCGATGAGCTATTTCCGCCTAAGGATGTGAAGTTGGAAGACATAGTTGTAGAAAAAATTGTTGAGAATCCAGGCGAGGAATCCGCTACTGTATCCGACGAAGTCGTTAGTGAGGGGACTGAAAAAGAAGCTGTTGCAAAAGAGACTTCCGCAGTAGTAGAAGAGGATATTCCAGAAGAGACTACTGTTGAGGAGCCTGATGAGTCGAAGAGTGATGTTGAAAACTATGAAAACCCTACTGAGTTTTTGAAAGATTTTAACGTTACACTGGTCAACGTATCCAATCTAGAGGACGAACCATTTGATATCAAATCTCCAATAATTAACGCATTGACCTCGGAGATTCTCAAGGTTTTTAAAGAGATCTCACAGTTGAATTCTATGTTTAGAGAGCAAATTGCTACTTTTTCGGCATCTATTCAATCAGCAACAACAAATATATTCGAAGAACCAGCAAAATTAGCTGATTTTGCTGCTGCAGTTTCAGCTGGAGAAGAAGAGGAACTACAGGATGTTTTGGCATCTCTGAACATTGAACAAAGATTGGAAAAGTCCTTGCTTGTCTTGAAGAAAGAATTAATGAACGCTGAATTGCAGAACAAGATTTCCAAAGATGTCGAAACCAAGATTCAAAAGAGACAAAAGGAATACTATCTGATGGAACAATTAAAAGGAATCAAAAGAGAACTTGGGATTGACGATGGCCGTGATAAACTGGTTGAGACATACAAAGAACGTGTTGAGAAACTCAACTTACCAGAGAACGTTCAAAAAACTTTTGATGAAGAGATTACAAAGTTAGCAACACTAGAGACATCAATGTCTGAATTTGGTGTTATCAGAAATTATCTAGATTGGTTGACTTCTCTCCCTTGGGGCATACATTCCAAAGAACAGTACTCCATTCCAAGAGCTCGTAAAATTCTAGATGAAGACCACTATGGTATGAAAGATGCCAAGGATCGTATACTGGAATTTATTGCTGTTGGAAAACTTCTTGGCAAGGTAGATGGTAAGATTGTTTGTTTTGTTGGTCCTCCAGGTGTTGGTAAGACATCTATCGGTAAATCTATCTCCCGTGCATTGAATAGGCAATTTTTCAGATTCTCTGTAGGTGGTATGACTGATGTGGCTGAGATAAAAGGACACAGAAGAACATATATTGGTGCATTGCCGGGAAGAATTGTGCAGGCGTTGAAAAAGTGTCAAACTCAAAATCCCTTGATTTTAATTGATGAAATCGATAAAATTGGGCACGGTGGTATACATGGAGATCCATCGGCAGCACTTCTAGAAGTCTTGGATCCAGAACAAAATAGCAGTTTCTTAGATAATTACTTGGATATTCCAATTGACCTTTCAAAGGTTCTATTTGTCTGCACTGCAAATTCATTGGATACCATTCCAAGACCTCTATTAGATCGTATGGAGGTTATTGAATTAACCGGATATGTGGCTGAAGATAAGGTCAAAATTGCAGAACAGTATCTGGTACCAAGTGCTAAAAAAACAGCAGGATTGCAGCACGCTAATGTTGATATGAAAGAAGATGCCATTCGTGCTTTAATGAGATTCTATTGCAGGGAAAGCGGTGTCAGAAACTTGAAGAAACATATTGAGAAGATTTACCGTAAGGCTGCACTTGAAGTTGTAAAGAAAATGAGTATTGAGGACCAAGAAGTCTCAGTTGATAAAGGGAAAGAAGAGAATGAAGGGACTTTGTCCACGGCTGAAGTCAGTACTGTTAAAACAACTACTGATGAAAATGCCACAGAGGGTGCTGTTGATATTGAGGAAAATACATCAGAAAAGAAGACAGAAAAATTTGAAGAGAAAGAAGAGGTCGATACTTCACTCATTGTACCAGACGACATTGTAATTGATATAAAGCCTGATGACTTGAAGAATTTTGTCGGTCCTCCTATTTATACCTCTGACAGACTATATGAAACCACACCTCCTGGTGTCATTATGGGTCTTGCTTGGACTAATATGGGGGGTTGCTCATTGTATGTTGAGTCTGTCCTGGAGCAACCATTACATAATTGTCGCCACCCTACTTTAGAGCGTACAGGTCAGTTAGGAGATGTGATGAAAGAATCTTCAAGGCTTGCCTACTCTTTCTCTAAGATGTTTTTGTCAAAGAAATTCCCTGAGAACAGGTTTTTCGAAAAGGCATCAATCCACTTACATTGTCCTGAGGGAGCGACACCTAAGGACGGCCCATCTGCCGGTGTTACCATGGCAACTTCTTTCCTATCATTAGCGTTAAACAAATCGGTCGACCCAACAGTTGCTATGACGGGTGAACTCACATTAACCGGGAAAGTTCTTCGTATTGGCGGTTTGAGAGAGAAGGTGGTCGCTGCCAAGAGATCCGGTGCAAAGACAGTCATATTTCCAAAGGACAATTTGAACGACTGGGAAGAACTGCCAGAAAATGTCAAGGAGGGTCTAGAACCTCTGGCCGCTGACTGGTATGATGACATCTACAGTAGGCTATTTTCCGATGTGAAGCCAAAGCAAGGCAACAATGTCTGGAAGGCTGAGTTCGAGTTAATAGACAAGAAAAAAAAGGATGATGACTGAAGCAATGCACTCACATCATGTATTTTAGGCTGTTTACTTGGCTTGCCCCCACACGAAATTGGGCCCTCGGGTATTATCGATATTGGGCGTGCCATTCACGTTCTTTACTCTCCATGATGCTTTTTTGTTCCTTACTTTATCATATTTTATTTTGTAAATAGACTTAATACTAATATAATGCTTTTATTGCAATGTTAAACATGAATACCGCATAGCTCAATCACATGCATGCAAATGCTATTATGTTTCCTAGTTAGGAAATTTCTCAAATTTTGTCTTTCCACTCATCGCGAACGGTGCTGCCTGCCAAAATAATCGAATAGTGAAACTTTATTCTAATTGGCAACTGAAATATTATATCTGCGATTGTAAAGCCCAGAACAGTGGTTTACAATTGGTTCTTTCGGTTTCTGCGGTTGAAATAACAGGTATTTAAAGGGAGCCCTTTCTTTTGACGGGAGAAAGGATACCTTACTTGTATTATTGAGAAGATATGTCTGAAAACAGAAGACGTAGACGTGATCCAGAGGACGACGAGCATGACTCTGATAATGAGAACGTTGGATTGCCACCATCCTCTCCACAACACCACGGAGGAAGGGGAGACTTTGGTCCAGGCTCGTCACCAATTGGTTCTCCGGTGAGAGATTTTGACGAAGATGGGGAACTGGGCGCAGATGACCTTGGTATGTTAAATCCAGAGGGAGATGATAACGAGATAGAAGATGACCCAGATATTGATGAGGTAGAAGAGCAGATGAATCAGGTAGATTTGATGGATGATGACATGTTCGGTGATTACAGGTCTGATCCAAACAAGGATAAATACGATGCTGTGGGAGTCGACGATACCGAACAAAAGGAGCTAAGTCTCAGTGACCGGAGAAGGATTGATGCGCAATTAAATGAAAGAGATAGACTCCTGAAGAATGTTGCATACTTGGATGACGATGATGAGGCAATGGACAACGAGCAACTGGACGAGATGGGACTTCCAAAGCAGCGCAGGAGGCGCAGAAGGCAGTACGAAGACTTGGAACACAGCGATGATGACCTATTAAGTGACTTAGATGGTGATCCTCTTAGAGAAGAATTGACTCTAGAATCTTTAAGTAATGTAAAGGCAAACAGTTATTCGGAATGGATTACACAACCAAATGTTTCAAGAACTATTGCTAGAGAGTTAAAATCATTTTTACTGGAGTACACTGATGAAACAGGTAGATCTGTTTACGGTGCTCGTATTAGAGTTCTTGGTGAAATGAATTCGGAATCCTTGGAAGTTAATTTTAGACATTTGGCAGAGTCAAAAGCTATTCTCGCATTGTTTTTAGCGAAATGTCCTGAAGAAATGCTGAAAATTCTAGATTTAGTTGCAATGGAAGCAACGGAACTTCATTATCCTGACTATTCACGTATTCATTCAGAAATTCATGTTAGAATCTCAGACTTTCCTACCATCCACAGTTTACGGGAACTTCGTGAATCAAACTTATCAACATTAGTACGCGTCTCTGGTGTTGTGACAAGAAGAACCGGTGTCTTCCCACAACTCAAATACGTCAAATTCAACTGTTTAAAATGTGGTTCTATATTGGGCCCATTCTTCCAAGATTCTAATGAGGAGATTAGAATTTCTTTCTGTACTAATTGTAAATCCAAAGGACCTTTTAGTATGAATGGTGAGAAGACGGTCTACAGAAATTATCAAAGAATTACACTGCAAGAGGCACCTGGTACCGTTCCAGCTGGTCGTTTGCCAAGACATCGTGAGGTCATTCTTCTGGCTGATCTTGTTGACATTTGCAAGCCAGGTGAAGAAATTGAGGTTACCGGTATTTATAAGAATAACTATGATGGTAATCTGAATGCGAAGAATGGTTTCCCAGTCTTTGCCACCATTATAGAGGCCAATGCTGTCAGAAGAAGAGAAGGTAACTTGTCAAATGGGGATGAGGAGGGTCTGGATATCTTCAGTTGGACAGACGAAGAAGAAAGAGAATTTAGAAAACTTGCAAGTGATCGAGGTATTATTGATAAAATAATCTCATCCATTGCACCATCCATTTATGGTCATAGAGATATCAAAACTGCTGTTGCATGTTCTCTTTTTGGGGGTGTTCCTAAAAATGTGAATGGTAAGCATTCCATTCGTGGTGATATCAATGTTCTACTACTTGGTGATCCAGGTACAGCTAAATCACAAATTTTGAAGTATATAGAAAAGACCGCCCATAGGGCAGTTTTTGCTACCGGTCAAGGTGCTTCTGCTGTTGGTTTGACAGCATCTGTTAGAAAGGATCCAATCACTAAAGAATGGACTCTCGAAGGTGGTGCTTTAGTTCTGGCTGACAAAGGTGTTTGTTTAATTGATGAGTTTGACAAGATGAACGATCAAGACCGTACATCTATTCACGAAGCAATGGAACAGCAAAGTATTTCAATTTCAAAAGCTGGTATTGTAACCACTTTACAGGCACGTTGCTCGATCATTGCAGCTGCAAATCCAAACGGTGGTCGTTATAATTCCACGCTTCCCTTGTCTCAAAATGTCAGTTTAACAGAACCTATCTTGTCCAGATTTGATATTTTATGCGTTGTCCGTGACCTGGTCGATGAGGAGGCTGATGAAAGACTAGCATCCTTTGTTGTTGACTCACACGTCAGATCTCATCCAGGTAATGAAGCAGTGGATAACTACGAAGATGGTGAAGATGAAAGTAATACGATGGAGGAGGAGGATGTCCAGCTTTCAAATAGACAGAAGAGAATAGAGAGGCAAAGAAAGAAAGAAGGGGAAATATCTCCAATTCCGCAAGAATTGTTGATCAAATATATTCATTATGCCAGAACAAAAATTTATCCAAAACTTCACCAAATGGACATGGATAAAGTCAGTCGTGTCTACGCTGATCTGAGAAGAGAGAGTATTTCAACCGGTTCATTCCCGATCACTGTTCGTCATTTAGAATCTATATTAAGAATTGCTGAATCCTTTGCGAAAATGAGGTTGTCAGAATTTGTTTCTTCTTGGGATCTTGATAGAGCTATCAAAGTTGTTGTTGACTCATTTGTTGACGCCCAAAAGGTCAGTGTACGTCGCCAACTTCACAGATCTTTTGCAATTTATACTCTTGGTCAAAATTGATCAAAATAATGCTAATATGATTCGCCTAGTTTACTTTTTGTCTAGGCCCCTGTATATGCAATCTCCCATTGAGCCATTGTATAATATTTATCCGCTCTATGACTTGATTAAAATTGTAACCATAGTGTTTTTAAGTATAGAATCTATAATTTTTTCTTATGAAATGAAATTTTAAAGTAAAAACTAATACTAAATTTAAATTGTAAAACAATGTGAAGAAGTAAAAACAAAAAATTGAAAACAAATAAATAAGTAAAAACACTCTATTAATAAAATTAAACGATCCGGTGAATATGTGGTTGGTGACGTAGCAGAAAGAATATGTTAGGGTGGTTAGTCAGCATGTAGAAAAAATGTCTATTGAATTTGAAAATGAAGGAAAATAAAAAGCTGGTATGCGCGTGTCTGCTTGTGTGGCTGTGTGTGTGTGTATGTGTGTGTCCTTGTGTATGTTATCGTATCTGAACACAGTTTCTTTTCAGTAGTAAGGTTTTTCGTTGTATGGTTGATGGACATAAACCACCTTTTTACGTTGTCTGATGAACATCCAAGAAAATATGTTCAAAAGGGCGGCCACCACAGCGGCCCACATCAGTGCCAAAAATTTCCGGCCTAGATTCAGGTGGATACCGTACTCACTGTAGTTTTTATTCAGCACGTGGCGAATGAAGATGTAGGTTCCCATATTAGTGCCGACACTTATCAGCAAGCTGGCGAACGCCAAAAATGCCAGTATTCCGCCTATCACATTCACGAATCCGAAGTGTAGGAACCAGCGCATGACGTTGACCACCAGATTCAAAAAGGTAAGGACAATACCGACAATCATGGTGATGAACATGCATCTGACGAGACCGTTGTAGAAGCCCATCTTGTCCTGGAGCTCTTTTGGGAGCACGATAGAGGCGACATTGTCAACCAGCGAGACTACCTGGTTGTTCTCGATGTTGTCCTTCAGGATGTCCTTCAGGTTGAACGTCTGTATACCACCCGGCGAGGTGCAGCTCGTGATCGTATCCTTGCTGGACCCGATGCAGTAAGACCACAGGCCGATGTTTATGTACTCAGGTAGGCCCAGCGTCTTCAGGTCCACGGACACGCTAGGAAACACTGAGCTCACTGACATCTGCGAGAGGTCCAGCTGCGCCGAGAATATCTGGTTGATCGGTGAGTAGTTCTTGGTCGAGCCCGCGCACGCAATGCAGGCCAACACGATGCTAGCTAGCGAGAACAGCAGCGCAAACACTACTGCGAAGAAATTCCTCATCGTTAATTTAGGCTATCTTTTGTATTTATTTGCTTGAACTATTGATGCGTAAGCGTGATTACTTTGAACAAGTACAACTAACTTTAACCCCCAAAGTTGTAAGGCCCGGTGTGGCTCCCTACGTTCTTTGCCATATATATATGTATCGGATTGTATGTCTATATATGTACGTCTGCGGCCGGATTGGGCAGCCAAGCCATGCTTTTTCCCGCAACGCAAAGGGCATCGCGGACGCCCAAATGAAGAAGTCCAGGGTCCAGCAGGGCGCATACGCAATACGCCATCGCTGTGCGTGGCTTGATCCCGTTAGCTGCCAGTAGTGCTATTTTTATCGCCTGGGCTGAGTGCGCGCAGACAGCAAAAATCGGCGTGGCTTGGTCGGCTCCCAGCACCGCAGGAGGGCTTTGCCAGCACCGCGAAAAAAACGAAAAGAAGCCGGTGATCTGCAAACGATGCGTCACGCTGGGTTCGAACGGAGGGCGATTACGGGAGCATTACGTTATCAGTAGGATTTACGTTTTTCGGGTGCCTTCAGGGAATGTGTTCTCTGCATGCTGTTAGCCGCGTTTAAGCCCGCCAGGGAATGTTCGCAGGGAGGGTGCTATTGGTGTGTTTGTGTGTGTGCGTGGGCAGAGGAAGTGGGTACTGTGGGTTCTTTGTAAGGACAGAGTGTCTATTTATCAATGATTGGGTTTTGTTCAAAGTATTTCTGATGACTCTTCATATTTCTGTAGCCTATATAGGAGTTATTAGTGAAGTGGTGTAGGGACACCGTGTTTTCATCCGTTACGCACGTCATTTTTTTTTTTTTGCTGGGGTATCGCATACTTTAACTAAATATTATTTTTTATGTTTTGTACTGTGTTTGCCACAGTTTATGTTGATAGGTTCTGCAGCAGTAGGGAACACAGGAAATAACGTAATTTTACTTAATCCAGGTGACTTGCGCTTGTAGCATTGGGTGCTTGCTCTGTGTAAGAGTGTGTTTCAAATACTTAACGGAGGTTGTCCTCAATAGAGGGCACCTGATAGTGGGAAAGGTCCTAGACATCTTAGATACATCAGATAGGTACGGAGGCACGAAATATTCACATGCTGGGTGTTAACCCTTAACAAACCTTATGCGCGTGCCCTGGCGCAGTAGTCAGCGAGCAGTTTGGTAAAGTATGTGCTCCCCGCTGCTCACAAAACGGCTGCTATTCCTAACTCTTCACTGGTCAATGAAAACCCTATATCTAGGAGAAGATAGAGAGGGACGACAAGAATGGAATGCTGGCACTTTGTAGAGACTACCGAGTCCGGCCAACCGCTGCTGCGGGAGAATGAGAAAGATATACTGATTGATCACGATGTCGGACTGTACCACGGCAAGGAGAGAATCAAGAATCGCCAAAAGGGAAGGATATTCCTGACGTCACAACGACTGTTGTACGTAGACACACAATACCCACAAAAATACTCCATGGGGATCGAACTAGATGATATAGACCATCTGAGCTACTCATCAGGGTTCCTGCGCCGGTCTGCTAGGCTAATTGTGTTTATTGATAGTTCACTCTCTTACATCCAGAGCTTGATGGGTTTAAAAAGGAAGAATAATGTAACAACCACATGGATTTGTCCCATTTGCATGGTAACCAATGAATCAGATGGGGAGTTCACAGCTGGCTCATCCCCCACCCCAGTATGCAATAACTGTGGTGTGCCCGCTGATTATGAACTTACAAAGAACTCAATTTCCATAAATGGATCAAATGATAAGGTAATAAGTAGCTCAACAACGAAGGATAGTGTAAATGCATGCCCCAAATGCACTTTCCTGAACCACCCACAGGTGAGAAATTGTGAGATTTGTGGTGCCAGACTCCCAAGCTCAAAAATACGAAACAAATCCATTCAATCATCAAAGCCAACTGATTCACGTTTAGTAATTGAACTCGAATCTCTTTCGTCATCTAAATCAAAGCAGAATGAGGCCAACTGCTACATTCAAATTAGTTTTAGGAAATCTGATGGGCTGTTGTTTGCAGATGCATTGGAGAAGACTGTGACTGATATAAAGGCTACCAAGTACTATAATCAAAATAGTATTCAAAATGGAAAAATAGGAGAACCAGAACAATTGCCATTCTTAGAGACTAAGCTTTCCAAAATTGGTATCACTAGTCTTGAAAAGACGAGAGAAGCAGAACTTCTGAATAACGATATATTGTTCACTAGCGCTTTGACAGATCTCGATAAGCTGATATCTTTAGCCGATTCTATTGAAAGATTATACAGAAAGGAAGGAAACGAAGGAGAAAAGTCTCAGAAATCTAACCTGGTTATTGATAGGGACACATTCTACAATAGGGAGCAGTTTATTTCTGAAATTTCACGAGAGATATATGATTTTGTGAAAAATGGTTTCAAAAATGAAGACAACAAGAATAACTACGTGATGATAACATTGGTAGACTTGTATGCACTTTATAACAAATCAATGAGAATTGGAACAGGATTGATATCACCTGAAGAAATGCGCGAAGCTTGTGAAAGATTTAACAGTTTTGGTTTGAATGATTTATATTTAACCAAAATTAACGGCCGCGTTTTATGCGTTTGCACTAACGATGCACTCGAGTATCTCAAGATTAAGATGCTCAAAATTATCGAACAGAAGCCAGGTTCTGATTTATTATCACTTACTCAAATATTAAATACGGATACTTCAAGTACATGGAGTGTTGGGATAATACAAGAAATGATCAAGAGCTGTGTTGATTCTGGCGATATCGTAATTGATGAACAGATTAGTGGAATAAGTTACTATGTAAACATCATATGGACCTCTTGAAGTCAACATCACTAAATGAAAATCTTACTGAAAGAAAGTTAGTAGATCCAGATATTATTTAAATACATTCACGAAGTACGAATTACTGCATTACTGACATCACTATTATATAGTACATACAATATCAACGTTAAATTTATAGATAACGAGACATCTGACGATAAATATTAGTAACAGCTAAAACGTCTTCTTATGCTTTCTTCCACTTACTTACAGATACCTTACATCTTGAATATTTCTGTGATATTGAATTGGATTTACTATCATACCTAATACAAACTCTAGCGAAATCCTCTGGCTAATAATTCTTTTTCTAGATTGTTCCAAAAGTAACGCACCACTTCTACATCTTTGAATCTTTTTGACTTGTCTATTTCAATTCTATCAACGTTCCATTGCTGGACATGTTGCGGCACGACATCACCGGTGAAATGGAAATAGTAACCTTTACAATGCTGAAATAGCTCCTGAGGTGTGTTCCATTGGTAGTTATTAAATTGCCAGGCATGCCCAGTGGTGAAAACAGCAACCACTCTATCCCAGTACTCTGGTTTAGTAAACATCCTGGTATTATTTACAATAATGAACTTAATTGGTTTAGTAATTCTGTCGAATTTTTTCTCAACCGTTATAACATCAGCACTGTTTGGTGCAAGTACATCTCTTGGACTGATATATTGAGAACCTTCTAGAAATTGTTTTATGTTAGAAATTGCAAACGGTGAAGATGCTGCGGATGGAATTAAGATTATTGGATCTTTTTTCTCCACCCGTTGGCCATGAGTGGGGTACTTAGATACAGAATTTGTTTTCCCGCTACCTTGCTTAGAACGAAGTGTGGACTTGATGGAGTGGACTAGTTTTAATTCAACATCTTTTATGAGATATCCAAAGTCCACAGGCTTGCTACCATGTAACATCGAGTTGTGATCAAGCAAGATTCGTTCCTTTGCCACAGCCTCCTCTAATACAGGGTCAGCAATCCCAGATGATGTAGGCTGGCTATCACTAGCTATACCACCATTGCTCTTGGCCGTTTCACCAACGTTCTGAGAAGTTCCATCACCAACCAGGTTGTTTTCCTTATCAGCCACATTTATATATTCCGAGCTTTCGGACTCTCCAGACAGCCATCTGAGAAGATCATTACGTTGTAGAAAAGATATATTTGTCAACTTCTTATCTTGACAGTCAGCTAAGTACTCAGCGGCACTGTCATCTCTGTGAATCCAGCACTGAATAATCACTCGAAGGTCAATTGGGTTCCCATCAACCAAAAATTCAGTCTTTGAGTCCAACGTAAGCTCTTCAGACTCAAATTTTATTCCAGAAGCAGAAGAAATGTCTGAGGTAACATTCTGATCCTTATCGACTAGGTCAAACACCTCTCCCTGGCTTAAATGCTTCCTCAACTCAACCAATACTGACATAACTCCTAGTATATTGCAACTCAGACAAAAACCGTCCTAAAATACAACAAATCCAATAGAAAAATGGACAACTTGCAACTGCAACTAAAAGAAACACTTAGCACTGGAAAGTTTATCTGTTTTACACCTTTACTTGCTCTCAACTTCTGTTCTTTGTTCCTTATAACTACTTGTCATAACATTGAACTTTTTTTTTTCAGCTGTTGCTTGTTGATGGAATTTCCTTTGAAAAAAAAATCGCAGAGCACATTGTTAACTTACAACATGAGATGAGGTCTCGAATATCGAAAACCATCTGGTGAGCACATATTAGTTCTCGCTATCAACCTCCTACATTTTGACTAGTGTGAAAAGTCCATCTAGATTGACTGTCGTTGAAATTGTGACTAAAATAGACGCTAAGAGAACGATCTATGGCGAAGAAGAAACCGGATGGTCCTAAAAAGAAGGGCAAGAAAGATGATCCACCGCCGGCTCCTGAACCTGTTGGGAAGAAACGGGGGAAACGTGTTTTAACTGAGGAGGAGAAGGCACAGCGTATGCAGAATAGGGCCAAAGTTACCTCAACTGTTAGCTGGACTGGTAAACTTCCACAAACACTACTACATGAATTTTGCCAACGACACAAATGGAACAGAGTCGAGTATGATGTCAAAAAACCAGGTGGGAAGTATTTATGCGTAGCGAAATTATCTTGGACTGACCCAAAGACACAAGAAGTTATTGAAGTTAGAATGCATGATCCTTTATATGATAAATCGACCGGAATCGGTGCAATTGAGCCTCAGGAAACTACAATGGAAGCCCGCCACTTTGCAGCAACAGTAGCACTCTATAGAGTGGCATACAACACTAATACCCATATGACGCTTCCTCCAAATCATAGGTCTATCTGGTACAAGCTTGATGATTATAGAAAGTCTTTGAAAAAGGACGATAATGCACAAAAGTTCTTTGCCAATGACCCCTTCAAACAGGTTCTTGAAGATCGCAAAATAAAGGCTCAACAAGAAAAAATAAATGCCGCTAAGAATGAGCAGGCAGCAAAAGAGAACTCTGCACCAATTCTTATCAAATCAGTTACAGGAAAATCAATATCAGAGCAAAAAAGTCTCAACACTAAAATTTCAAAACCGAACAATAGTGTTCAACGAGATTATACTTTTCCCAAAAAAGCCTGGGAGCTTGCGAATTTTATTGATCTAGATGAATCATCTAGGCAAGAGATTGAAAATTGTCTGAGGCAAAATATCAACTGGGAAGATAGATTAGTCAAGAATCCGAATACTGTTTCACAGGAAAGAAAAATGTTGGAAAAAAGATTGCTACAACTAGAATTTCGGCCAACACATGTTAGAGAGGCGATGCTATACAAAGACCCCCTTGCATTTCTGCTCTTTAACTTACCAGAAGATGATTTTCCGAAATTTTTTCATAAGAGAAAGGAGGACTCCAAAAACATGATTGAAATATCTACCTTACCACTGCAGAAACAACTCAAGATTGAAAAGTTACAAGAACTTCCAGTATCTAAAGACGAAGCATTATACGCTTTAGACTTATTTGCAGAAAATGAAGGCGCAGCAGCTGGATACCTAACTCAAACTTTGATTCCAGATCTAAGAATAAGTTCATCGGATGTGGATGATGGGATAAATGCTGAATCCCAAGATTTATGGAATCAAGAAGTGGAGAGTCTGCAAAGTATCTTTGAAGAAAATGTCCAAATCGATGAAAGCACACAAAGTATCAATATGATGCTAATCGAAAAATTTGATTTAAAGCTAAAGGTTTATAGAACTTGGGACTACCCCAATTCTGTCCCAGGAATTGTGGTATCCACTTTCAGTAAAAAGATCAAGTTACCAAATTATCTGAAAAAGCAGATTCTGATCAAGTTATTGAACTTCATGAAAGTCAGTCAAGTAATTGGTGCCGAAATGATTTATACAATATTTGAATGGCTACAGGAAAATATTGAAAAGGTAGTAGACAACCCTGGAAAACTACTTGACATTGATGAAATGAAAAATGATAGAGTTAAAAGATCGGACGAAGATAAAGTTTCTAATTCTAAAAGGAATGGCAGGAAAAAGACACTCATTTCAGAAGAAGATATAAAACAGCTTATAGAACAAAATAAATTAAGAAAATTGTCACCGGAATACAAATCAATGGTTGATTACAGGAAACAACTCCCAGCATGGGCAAAGCAAAAAGAAATTGTTAACATTGTGAAAAACAATCAAGTGGTTTTAATTACCGGTGAGACTGGCTCAGGTAAATCAACACAAGTCGTTCAATTCATACTAGATTCAATGTTTGACTCAGATGAACCAAACAAATTGAAAACACAAATTCTATGTACGCAACCAAGAAGAATTTCAGCAATTGGTCTTGCAGAAAGAGTCGCAAACGAACGTGGTGTTACTTGTGGTGAAGAAGTAGGCTACACAATTCGTGGTGTTAACAAGTGTTCAAAATTTACAAAAATTAGATTTATGACAACAGGTGTTCTTGTACGAATTTTACAGAATTCACTGGACTTATTGGAAAATAGCATTATCTTTATCGATGAGGTACACGAGAGATCTATTGATACTGATCTTGTTGTAACCTTACTGAAAACCTTGCTGAAGAAAGTGAAAAATTTGAAAATTGTGCTAATGAGTGCCACAGTTAATGTGAAGCTGTTTCATGATTATTTCCCTGGGCTGGCTTCGATACACATTGAAGGACGTACCTTCCCTATAAAAGACTTCTTTCTAGAAGATATTCTTGATATTTTGAACTTTAGCATTAAAAGAACGAAGACATTGGATTACTATGATTCTGGCGATTCAAGTGATGAAAGAAATAATAGCGAACTAAAACCTTCTGCTGATTCTACTTTTTTCAGGAGTGGTCAGATAAATTATGATCTGATATGCAAATTAGTTGATCATGTTCATGTTAAGCTCAAAAGCGAAAAAAATGACGGATCTATAATAGTATTTTTGCCCGGTGTTGCAGAAATCAACAAGTTATGCAATATGCTTTCTAATAATTCATTCAAAGTTCTACCACTTCATTCTGCATTGACCGCTGAAGAACAAAAATTAGTGTTCAGAAAATATACAAATAAAAGGAAAATTGTTGTTTCAACTAATATTGCCGAGACCTCGATCACTATCGATGACTGTGTTGTAACCATTGATAGCGGTAAGGCAAAAACTATGGTTTATAACCCTAAGGACAATACCACAAGGTTAATAGAGACTTTTATATCTCAAGCAGAAGTTAAACAAAGAAGAGGTAGAGCTGGTAGAGTTAGAGAGGGCCTGTCATATAAACTCTTTTCCAGGAGATTATTTGAAAATGACATGAAAGATATGCCGACTCCCGAAATTAAAAGGGTCGCATTAGACTCTTTGTATTTATCTGTCAAGGCTATGGGAATTAAAGATGTTAAAAAGTTTCTTACTTCAGGTTTGGAGGCGCCACCGCTTAAGGCATTAAATATGGCAGAAAAACTTTTAGCCAGTATTGGTTTGATAGATAATGAAGAAAAAACCTTGACTCAATTGGGTAAATACGTAAGCTTGATGCCCCTTATAGATCCCCGTCATGGAAAGTTGTTACTTTATGGCATTTTATTTGGCTGCACTGATATATGTATCACAATTGCGTCAATTTTAAGTCTTTCCAGTTCGCCGTTTATTGGAGGATTGGAGAATCGCGATAAAGTAAAACAAACATTGAAGCAACATGAGTTTGATGGTGATTTATTAGCGATGGCAAAAATCATTCAAAAGTGTATCAGCTTGGAGGAAAGTACAGAACGGAACAAATTTATCAAAGAAAATATGCTTTCATTCAATAAAATCAGAGACATAAAGTCATCCAATACTCAGTACTATTCTGTCTTAAAGGATTTAGGATTTTTACCCATGAATTACAAACCAAACCAAAATGACAATCTCAACAGGAATATTTGCAACAAATCCATTCTTCAATCTGTATTAGCTGGTGCACTATATCCAAATATTGCAAGAGTTCAAATGCCTGACATGAAATATCTTGCAACTAGTTTAGGTAGCATCGAAAAAGACCCTGAGGCTAAACAAATAAAATGCTGGATTAGAAATGAAGGGTTTCAAGAACAGCTAGAAGAATTAAAACAGAATGGTAATAATATTGATCATTTTACTATGTCTCAATTACCTTTACCAGCTAACCGTGCTTTCATCCATCCATCTTCTGTTTTTTTCAAAGGTGAGAAGATGGATGTATCTGAGCTTCAAGTATTGGAAGATCTAGATACCAAATTGGTGGAATCTAAGGGAAAACTACCTTTAGCAAGAGTTCCTTTTTTGGCATACACAACATCCAATGTTACTTCAAAACTGTTCATATCTAATCTATCTCCTGTATCCACTATAGCATTACTCTTATTTGGTGGTGTGATCAGATATGACATCACGAATGCAACAGTATCTCCCGGATTAGTAATGGATGATTGGCTACCAATCAGGACATGGTGTAAGAATGGTATATTATTGAATGAGTTGAGGGCAATTCTCGACGAAGCAATAAAAACAAGTTTGGACACACCTGAATACACGAACAAGAACTTTTCGATTGATACAGCAACCGAGGAAATATTTCAGTTAATTGAAAAGATAGTTACAGTTGAGTGAGTATTTATTTTGGGCTGGCAATTCCATTATGTTCAACTATTTCACAGGAAACGAAAATACCTACCAATCTAAAAATAAATTGTTATTAGTAAAAAAATTGGATGGTCTGGACCTGGGGCCACTTTTGAAGCAAAGGAAACTTGAAATCTAAAAATAAATTAATCGACCCATATGAAAAAAACACCACTCTTATCAGCAGCAGTTTTGAAGTAAACTTACCACCTTTTAGTTAAACATTCTTTATAAAAGAAAAAAGAAAATCTTAACCAAAAAATGCTAGCCTAGAAATCTATTCAACGAAAACAACAACGAAAACAACTTCAGACGCTATTTTATTTTTGAGGGTTGACATTTTTTTTTTGCCTGCAATTGCAAATCAAAAAAATTTCAGGAAATGTTTCCCTTTAACTTGCTTTTGAAATTTAAGTGTGCATGCCGAAGGACAGGTAACTTGTATTGTACATAGTCTACGTTGTGAATCAAAGAACATCCCACGCATCGGTGTAATGGCAACAGACAGTTTACAACCAACATTTTCTCTCTCTCAATGTTTTCCTTCAAGAAGAAAAAAATAAATCTTTCAAATAAAAATTGATCCATTCTATTTTTAGTCGAAATGATTTAGGCTGCTTACCATAAAGATCAGTACTTCAGGAGGTCCAATTGCTCCCTGCTTAACGGGCAAATGTTTGGTGTATGCCCGAACTATTCAGTGATGAACATGATCACAGAACAATCACAGACATATATAGACAAACTACGTGCATCTTAGATGCCGTAACATAAGCTGCATCAATAAAAGGAAAAGGAGCGACACAGCAGTAGGGGGGGATTGAACAGTCTATATAAAGCTATATAATGCGGCATTGTTTTTGTCCCTAACATCCACAATAGGAAAGCAGTAGTAACATTACTAATAACACTTACAGCTATCACTAGACCAGACCCCACATAAAAAACACATCTTTTCTTTGTAAGCAGCTGTTGCAAAAAAAAATATTTTCACTGCCAAGTGAACTAAGCACGATGCAGTTTGGAAGTCTACATAAAATGGAATGCGGAACGCTTGTAAGGGAGAAATGCAGAATCGGGAACACTAGGAAGCGCTATATGTCAATGGCGACAGATAACGGCCTGAAAACCCGATTATCAAATTAGGTAGATAGAGGAGAGATTGTGGGCCGCAATTATGCTGCTAACTGGGCAAAGTTATAACAAGTACAAAGAAAAGACCCATTGTATTTGATTCAGGTAACCAAGAATGCCTTCATGCTAAGTAAAAAAAGAAAGAAAAAATAATAAACCCTGCAGCATAATCAGTGCGCCACGTGAATTGTTCCAGGCTCTAATGCAATTTTTTGCAGGAATTTTTTTTCAGTTACCACAGAAACGACAGTGGAGGCATCGTCCGAGAATGTAGTTTTACATGCTTCTCATCCCAAAAAGAAATAAAGCGCCCCCCGGCTCATGTAGCATTCAATTCAATACTAATTATTTTGCCTCAGCTGATAGTTCTTCTACCTGTTTCGAGTTTGCTGTGCAGAGTGGTATTACTTTTTTTCTTCATTTATCATCATTTTTGTGTTAAACGGTTTTCTTTTTCCATACAGTTGGTAGCAAATCAACGTTCACATTCTGAGCTGCTCACCGGCTCATGATCCCCGTATTTTACACTTAGCTATAGCCCGCGAGAATTCATAAAGACCTCCTCAAGTATGCCGACTATTATCCAGCAGGGTACTTTAATCTGTCGATTGAAGGATGTTGTATAAGAAGAAATGTGCACATTGTTAGTTTTTGTGCTGAAAATATTCATTAATACCCACGCATAGAATTCTTATGGGTGGGGGGAAAGAAATAACAAAAAATCCGAAAAAAAATCCTCGAAATAGGCTACATTTCAGCACAAGCCTCCGAACTTCCTAAAAATGTTCATAACAGCACAAGTAGTCGTCTGCCTCCCACTTTCAAAGCTATGTTTGAACTGGATACCTCTTTAGGGTTAGTGTATTTCTTAGTTTCGCTGTAGTTGTTGCTAGTATACAACCAAGTCACCACTTAATTAATCTATTGTTTCTAACTGTCAGCGGTTTTCCTAGTTACGAAAAAAGCAATCAAAGAAGATATTGGATTGCCGATATTTTCCTTTTTATCGAACTAAATTTGCTTCATGTTTTTTCGATGTTGTCAACTTTTCCATCTTCTTCGGCAAGAAAATATGTACTGAAAGTGGCCTTTCCTTGTATGTGGGTTGTAAGTGGGTCTACTAAAATCCCCAGACCAATTTTCATATTTTTTTTTGATGCAGTAGTTGACATGCTACCGACCCTCTCTGAACTTGATATTTTCCTTTTAATACTAAACAACTTCGTAGGTAGATATCGAACCATTATCGTCCCAACTTACATATAGAAATGAGAGGCATTTTAGTGTTTTCATTTCCTTTTTTATTTTCTGTAGTTACAAAGGAGGAAGTGAAAGACGGTATTGATCCAAAAATAGTAATCACTCCATCCTAGTAACTATAAACAATGCAATCAAATATTTCAATGAACATGCCGTGCAACTGAGAAAGAAGAAATCCAAACTTACGTACGAGAAAGGATAATACCCAAGAATGAGAAGCCAAGAAATGCTAATAATATTTTTCCTGATGACGTATCAATAAAATAAAAATATATGGATGAAATATCAATAGGCAAGATATTTTTGTTCTATTTTTATCAAATAGTTATTTCTTTTACGTTAAGGAATACCTCTTTTCTTTAAATTTTCCGCTAGCCTGTAGGCTCAGCAAGATTGTGTATGAACTTCCAAACTGAAAAGAGATCAAAACTCTTCAATACTATACACAATCTTCAATTGCTTTACCCTGGAATATGAAAGATAATTTTCAGCAAAAAGAAATGTATGGAATCATGTTTTGCTTTTACTTGCTTTTGAAATGCTGTCTCTGACATATTCTTAACCGATAAAAATAGCTAGCATAAATTCAGCAAAACTTGAGATATGTAATTTAAAATTTCCTCCCCCACAACGGTGTCAAGTATAATATCTTTTTTTTTTTACACCACGTTTGAACATAGGCAATGAATTCTTTAATATTATCCATACATCTATAATTGGTTGATCGCAGCTACCGTAACGAAAACCTACCATTAACCAATGGCAAAAAAAAGTCAGGTCTAGAATCTGAACACCTCAAAATGTAATGCTTAATAGTTGATTCAATTTTAAATGATTTTAGTTATTCTCTTACAAAGGAATCCTTTTCTTTTGATTCTTTTTCAATTGTGTTTTATTAAATTTTGTCTTATGTGATACACAGAAACTTTTTTCTTATCGGCACTGAAAACCTAGACTACCAACAAATTAGCTAGAAGTCTTCAACACTTAATCAAATATCTTTAGACTTAGTTCAGGCAATCTTTTTCCCCCGAGTACACTAAGCCATGTATGTAAAAATTTGCTTAAAGAAAGGCATTTTGAAACTCGTCTCCAGATAAAGTTACTTCATAGAAAATAATTGAGCACATCATTCTAATTTCCAATGAGTGAGTTGCTAATTATATAAGAATGATCTTAACTTGTATATTTGGAAAATACTATTTTTCTCCAGCACCTATGTCTATTGTATATTGGTTGTTAAAAGGTTCACAAAACCAAGTCTCAAATACCGAACCCCAGCGTACAATTAATGTCCATCAGAATAGTATTCTTGAGCCTTTTCTTGGTGTCAAGACTTGCTGCCTCTTTGTCTGTTTCTGGAGTTGTCAGTTTAGATGGTGACCAAGACATTACTGACTCTATCTCAGTTAATGATAATGCGGTTCTAGATATTCATGGAGGAAGTAATTATGAATTCACCAATGACATTCTCGTTGGCAGGGCAATAATGTATGTCGGAAAAAATGACTATTTCTCTGGGGCAGGTCCATCTGATGACACAAACTCTGATATTAATTTCCATTTCTTAATGAAGAATACTAATAATTTTCAAACTAATGGTGAATTTATAATTGAAAGTACTCAACCAAGCTCAGCAATATGTGCTGATGTTGATATTGAATTATATCCAATAAATCTGGAAAATGATGGTACTTTTGAAATCATAACAGGAGCTGCACAAAATTTATGTTGTCCAAGAGAAGTCATAGTATCGCCACAAAATTTTGCCAACAACGGTCACTTTGTGTACACTGTTATGTCTGAAACTGGAGCTACATTGTATTCTGATTGCAAATCTGATCTAATATTGGGATCCCCAACTACAGTCATCCTGAATAATAACCTATGGCAAATTAATGGTGCAGTAAACGTGCAAGTAAATGCCCCAGTTAGCGGTAATGCTGCAGTGAATGTTGATGGAAGCAATGTGTTTGTTAACAGCAATCAGTTCATGGGACAAACAGTGAATCTTTTTAACGGTGGTGCTTTCATTCAAACTAGCGATCCATTTCCCAACACCGTTGTGATAAATGGGCTAGGATCCACCAATACAGGCGTCACATCAATTGCGGTTCAAGGTGAAGGTAAAAGCTTCACATATGATCCTTCAACAGGAATTCTGAAGATGACCACAAAAGATGGGAAAACATATAGCTATCAAATTGGTTGCGGATACGATCCCTCCAAATTTTTAGGGACCGATGTAGGAAGTGATGCTTATGATTATACAGGCCAGTATTTTCAGGTTACCTATAGTGAACCATATACCCCAGACTCATGTGATCCAAGAGCATCATCAATCTTTTCGACTGACATTCAAAGTAATACTCATGCTCCTAGCAGTTCGACAATTATTTCATTGTCCAGCACAGTTCAAACAAACTCAGAACAATCTTCAATTGTTGGAAGTTCTTCAAATGGAGCAAGTGCATCTACAATAACACCTAGCTCATATTATAGCCGTAGCTCAAATAGCCCTGGCTCGATTTCCACATTATCGTCTCAAATGTCATCACCACCTACATCAGAGAATACCTCTAGCGGTGTATCAGCACCTACCTCAGACAGTGCCTCTAGCGGAGTGTCAGCACCTACCTCAGACAGTGCCTCTAGCGGAGTGTCAGCACCTACCTCAGACAGTGCCTCTAGCGGAGTGTCGGCACCTACCTCAGACAGTGCCTCTAGCAGTGTATCAGCACCAACCTCGGACAGTGCCTCCAGTACACCCAGTAGTGCGCCAGGGAGTCAATCTGTGCCAACATCAGGCAGTGCCCATGTAAACCCGGTGTCAAGCACTGGCGGTAGCCACGGATCATACACTCCGGGATCTAGCCCTAGTCAAAGCTCAGATATTTCTACACCAGTTCCATCAAGCAGTATCTCTAGCGCAGTATCAGCACCTACCTCAGACAGTGCCTCTAGCGGAGTGTCGGCACCTACCTCAGACAGTGCCTCTAGCGGAGTGTCGGCACCTACCTCAGACAGTGCCTCTAGCGGAGTGTCAGCACCTAC